>CM046671.1:7565372-7742872 GCA_025594165.1 Tamias sibiricus | reverse complement strand
AAACAATTCTCTGTATCAGAGCAACGTGGCTGTGTCATCGCCCCTTGAGTCTACACGTAGAGACTAGAATTTCAGTTGTAAAATCAGTGACCTTGTTTACTTAGTAAAATGTAACCATTTTCTTTTCTAAAATTCTGTAAGAAAAATGGCAGAGCAAGTGGAATTGCTTCACTTCCCCGGTTCTCTACAGCTTGTTTTTTTCTTTCTTCTTCTTCTTTTTTTTTTTTTTTTTTTTTTTTTTTTTTTGGCACCGGGGATTGAACTCAGGGGTACCCGACCACTGGGTCACATCCCCAGCCCTTTTTTTTTTTTTTTGTATTTTATTAGAGACAGGGTCTCACTGAGTTGCTAAGTGCCTCCCCATTGCTGAGGCTGGCTTTGAACTCGCGATCCTCCTGCCTCAGCCTCCCAAGTGCTGGGATTACAGGCGTGCACCACCACGCCCAGCTCTACAGCTTCTTTATGAGAACAACTCTTGCTGCTCCAGGGAGAGGGGACTGGGCTGGTGCCTGTCTGCCCAGGCTGTCTGCCCTCTGTGCCTGGGGTGGCAAGGTGACTGCTTGGCCTGCGGAAAGGAGGAATGGTCACATCTGTTTTTCTTTTGAGTTGCAACTTTGCCACCATCTGTGGTCCAGCACTTCCAAAGCCACTCTGGCCCACAGGGGAACATTAGTCCCTGAACCTGTTGTGTGCTGTTTTCAGATAGTAAGGATTCAAGACTAGGGTAATGCTATTTGTAAAATATCTGTTAAAATAAATATGAAATTACCAAAATAAACTGCTTAATTAAGACTCGATTGAAAACCAGATATCTGGCCTGAGATTACACTTTCACGAATGACGTTGGATGTTGAGGTTTGTGTTGTCACAGGTTCGCTTATGCTATTGAAGTAATTGTTCTAAATCTTTGGTTGGGCTTGATAAAAACCATTTAAAATTGATCGCCTCCTTCATTATTATGACAAAAACAAGGCAAATGTGTTCAGAGTCTCGCAACCATTACACACGCTGTGGTCACAGTTTGTCAGTTGGGCTTGTAAGTGTGAATCTCCGGGAAAACCTTTGCTAGGCAGTGCTGCACCCATTCCCTCCTGCGTTTGGATGCCATGTCTTTATGTAGGGTTCTTATGTGATGCCAGGTTTTTATTCAGGGATCCCTCCCCTCGTAATCAGGCCTGTCCTGAATTTTGGGTGACAGAAGGAACATCTGGGGTAAAGCTGTTGTCAGAAGTAAATAAATGTCTCCAGTGTGCTGACTTGGTTGACTTAGAGGCAGAGCTGTGCTTTGCCAGAGAGCTGAGGCAGTCAGCATCAGGAAGACTGTGGACTGTGCTCCAACGTGGAGCTCCCTCTGCTGGCGAAGCCATGCCATGCCAGGCTCTGCTGGTAAGACGAGCTGGGAGGACTGCAGTGGGAGTGAGAGTGATGGTGAGCTTTTGGTCTCCTTCTGTCCTGATTTTAAAATAAACCATGGACTACTGCAAAATAAGATCAGGAGTAATGTGATTTAGGAGATTTATGGGTTTGTCTTAATATTCTCTACTGGATTTTAATGTCATTTGTGTACGTGAGTAAAAACTAGATTTTCACCTAGTTTGCAGACTGCCTTGTGTGTTTTCACTCATTCATTCTTTGAATGTGGCTTTGATGTCACAAGTTGAATATTTAGAATAATTACTAATGATTATTTAAGATGGAAATTTTACCAATGTTTTTAAGCCACATTTGCTGACTTTGGGTATATTGATTAGACTATAATAAAGGTTGTGACATTGGTAAAGACTGTCAGAAAGTGATTGGCAGGACCAGGTTGTCCTGCTTGAACACATAGAGTCAGCACAAGGTTTGCGAAAGCCAGTCTGAAGTACATGTGTGTATGCACGTGCGTGGCTGCTGCCCTGCTTCCTCTCATCTCGGGGGGTTATTATAAAAGGTTGTCCTGGTGAACAGGCGTGTGTCGTGGGCAGTGCTGGGTCCAGTGTCTGGGAGGCGGCAGTGTGAGGAGCCTGGCACAGCAGCAAGGTGTGCACTCGCCCCACCTTGTGGAGTGGCACAGCCATGGGCCCCGCTCCTCACCAGGAGTCAGGTGGCATGCAGCTCCTCTTGGAATCCCGCTGTCCCTCTTGGAATCCCCCTGTCCCTGATTGTGCTCTTCCTTTGGGTGTGAAAGTGTCTTCACTCCCATGTTTAGTCACTGGTCTTTGCACAGATTTGTTTGTTTATACAAATAATAGAATGACCCCATTTTTTTGTTTCTGTGTTGGAGATTTGAACCCAGGACCTTGTGCGTGCTAGGCAAGTGCTCTATCATGGAGCCAACCCCACCACCCCCACACTTGTTTGTTTGTTTTTAAGACAAGGACTTCCCAAGTTGCCCAGCGGGCCTCAAACTTGGCAGTTATCCTGCCTCAGTGTCCCAAGTAGCTGGGATTACAGGCCTGTGCCATCATGTCTAGCTCCCAATTTCTTTTTTAAATGTTAGTCAAGGAAAAACATTCTTGATGATGAGTCAGCCAGGAGAAGCCTTAGATTCTGAGTGTAGGACAGTTGGGCAGGACTTGCTGATAGATGAGAATCCAGGTGATGGTGTATGTTTTCACAGTAGACGTCACAGCGTATGTTGTGTAAACACAGATCTTGATTTTCAGGAGTAGTGGTGATCGCTGTGCTGGCACTTACCTGGAGCACTTGGGAAGTCCAGGTTCCTGAGCCAGTGGACTGCAAGCCAGAAGAAGCGCCGCGCTTCACGCACCACCAGTGCTGCACAGGCTCTCGCGTGTGCCGGCCTCACCCCTGCAGGCGGTGCTCAGCAGGTGTGCCCAGAAGCAGCACGTCAGTAAACTGGAGGAGAAGCAGAGGCTGCCTGGCAGTGTCACTTCAAAAATGAATGCTTGACATTTAAACTCTATGATGAAAAAGTTATTGCTTTAGATTTAGTGTACAAGTTTCACTTATTTGAAATAAAAAAATACATATGAAGGCTTGCAAATTATTTTTTTCTTTTTTCTTAGATCCTGCTAAAGTGGACAATATAGGGCTGATTTCTTTAAAGAATATTGAAAAGGAATATGCTTAGAAATTTTCGTTAGGCTGAAGCATAACTCAGTGTCAGTGTTACACTCACAGTCTAGATGCTGAATGAAGAGCTGCTGGGTTGATTCACAAACAGTTTAGCTGGTAAAAGACAAGCAACCTTAGCAATTGTGGGTTTTTCCTTAAGCAGTCTTTCAGATATAAAGCTTCTTTGTGTGTAGAGTACTCTTGAATAAATTAAGGTATTTGAGGACTTTTCTCTTTTTCAAATTCTGCTATTTTCAAATCTAAAACTTAGGACAAGGTAAAGTGATATTTAGTTTTCTGCAAGGGTATAAATTGACTTCTGAAATTTTGAATTTTATTATGTTACTATTCAAAAAGCTTCCACGTGAGGAAGAAATGCCTGTCAGTCGTGGAAGACTGGGAAGGGCGTGTTGACGTCCAGACCCTGTTAACCCAGGATGGTGCTCCCAGCAGCCTGCAGTGTGTGCCCTTCCCTCTGGTTCTCACTTGCCAGCGACAGGGCCCAGGAGTTCACGGCACAGGACTTCTGTTTCAGTTTGCTGTGCACGTGTGTTTCTCAGAGACCGAGCAGTGTGCAGGAGTTGTAACTCTGAGATGGATGGGAGTGGTTATGTTATGGAGATAAGGTCTGAGTCTCATTCGTCCATGTGTTCGTTCAAGAAAGAAAAAACAAAAAACCTGACTGATCTTTTCTTGATTAAGCAGGAGAATACCGTATTTACCCTTTATTGTTGGTATAAACCATTATTTTAGTGAGAACCATTAGCTATTTAAAACTTGGTACATAAATTAAAGAGGAGCTAAATGGATTTGTGATCGTTGCCATTAGTAGCATTTTAGATTATACAGGCAATTATTGTGTTCATTATCCTAGAACAGCCCCTTTGCAAAGCCATTGTGGTTGTCTTAGACATTATGCACAAATTTTCCCTTGGAGATTAAAATTTCCAGTAGCGTATTTAATTTTGTTATCACAGTTGCTTCAAATGAAACAAATATTATGACAAGTAGAAGGAAATTTGCTTTACTAATATAGGAAATTACAACAAATGTTAGAAATGACTTCCTTGTGTATTAATTTACCTTTTCTTATATAGTCGTAATTACTTTAAGTGATTAATAGTGTATTTTGTGGGTGAAAAGGCTTTTCAATCATAGCAAAAGGTATCTGGTCTGTGGAGGTGTTAATGAAATTCTTTAAAGAATGCAGGTTCACATCAAAACTACAGTGACCACTGTCTTTACAGAATCTATAACTTTGTAAGTTAACTAGTTTTTGTTTGAAATGGCTTTTAAGAGTCCATATTATCTTTTAGATGAATCAAAGAAACTTTTAAGGGTGTTTCAGAGACATTCAGTGTGAAAAGATCAACCGCTACTTGGAAGTGGTTTAAAATAAGTGTCAAGATACATCTTTCCTCCTTTTCTGTTGGAACTGACCCCAGAGCTGAGAGCGTGCGGTGCCCTGGGCCCAGGTGCACTTCCCGTCCTGGAGAGCAGTCCCCGTCCAGGAGAAGCTGCCTGGAAGGACAGGAGGCACAGTGCCTTGCCTAGAAGTCCCCTTTGACTCCAGTTCACTTGCCCTTTCTTCCTTCCAGTGAGGAGGAGTGGGAAGGCAGCATTTAGAACTGTGATATTCACTAGCCAGGCAGTCACCACATCTGTCTTGGTCAATTAGAAAGGTATTAATGCCTCGAATTATCGGCATATCCGTGTGCAGTGGGCTGCTTTTAATGTTTCGGTCCTCTGTGGCATTTTTCAAAGGAAACTTTGTATTCATTTCTGAGTGGTTTTGTCCCAGCTTTTAGCCTTTCACAGCTATGATGCAGGGAAAGTGTGAGGTAGTGGTTATGCATTTTGCAGGACAGTGATTCTTTATTTTATTACAAAAAAAGACCAACTCTGGAAGGCCAGATTAAATCATTCCTTTCACTTTTTAATGGGATTTGGATGAATAGAGTAAAATATGCACTTTGCATTCACTGATAGCATCTTTAGGTTGAGGTAATTGAGTCTTTTTTCCCTGACTGAATGAATAATGACTTCATCTGATCCTAGTGAGGCCTGAAACTTAGGCTGCCTTTGTCACAGCAGAAAGATCTGGGCTTCGAAACATGCTCTACTTCCCTGGCTTAATTTTTCTTCATTTTAATCCCAAAACCTATTTTTCTCAATAATTCAAGCATAAACTGTATAGTAGTGAAGTAGCGGAAATTGCACGATATTTGTCCTCCTCGTGCTGCTTTTTAAATGGAGCTGATAAATCAGATGCTGTGCTCTCGAGCAGCCTCGTTCTCAAGGGAAGGCCTGCCCCTGCCCAGGGAGCACCACCAGGAGGTGCTGGGACCTGGTGAACGCAGTTGGTTTCAGGCTGTTCACTGTCTAGGGAGGTGGGGGTGTGACTGTCCGGGTGTAAGACCTGGCGATAGGCAGGAGAGCACCTGTGCCAGAGCTGAGGGCGCTCCCCCGCCGCCCGCCGCGAGCTGGCACACGGGTGCGTTTTGGAGATCCTGCAGTCTGCGAGCTCCTGTGGGAAGGGAGCCTCTGTGTGCTCGGCTGTGCTGTGACACAGAGAGTCTCTGTGGCCCATTGTGTCTCACTGACCCATCAGAAGTGAGATGTTCCTGCAAAGTGACACTTAGTTCCTGTTTGAAGTTTCCTTAATTAGGAATTTTGCACAGTAGTGACCAGACATGCAGTGGCCAGATGAGACTCACCAAGGAAAGCCGGCCAGGCTGCTTATCCCAAGCCAATGACCATGCTCCTTCCCTGCCCAAGGGCCTCTGCAATTGGAACTGCTTGTCTGCACTTTCCTGTGGGGAGGTCACACAGCATGCTCGCCCTGCTGTCCATGGCCTAGAAGTAGAGAAGCTCGCCCTGGTTACTCAGCCTCAGATAAAGCCACACCGGGCCACCTTCAGCAAGCATGTGAGCTGCTGACCTGCACTCACCTTGAGGCTCGTACTGTGTCACTGCACTGCGGTTCCCTGGTGAGGACCTGCTCTCTCACACCAGGACAGCTGACCATCCATCCAGTAACAAGGCCCAGAAGACCATAAGGGAGCAGAAAGAAGCGGCAGCTGCAGGCTTGGGAAGCCTGCACTCCCTCCTGGGAGCCGTGGACGCCCCCCCCCCCCCCCCCCCACCCCCCCGACCCCGTCAGCCTGTCCCTCCCTTCACCTTGCGCAGCTGTGCCGCCCACTCCACTCTGCATCTCCAAAGGCCCAGAGCTGACTTGTGAGCTCGTCTCCCGTCTTCTGTCCTTGGGCCAAGGAGAAACTTCCCGTGCTGCTTGACCAGTGCTTGGTTTCCATTATGGCCCTGTGATTCTGAGAGGACCTGGACTGGGTGGAAGTAGTGACAAAACTACTCTGCAGCTGAGCTGGGCCTATCCCATGCCGGGTTTGCACTGTGAGACAGGCAGACACCTGGGAGGGGTGCCTGTAAGTCCCGGCCCACACTACAGACCCTGCCTTGTTCTCTTCAGTGTGGGCTCGGTCACGCTGCTCCTGGGTCCCTGTGGACTTCCCACTGTGCCTGCTGTATTTCAAAAGGCCACCGTGCTCCCCAATAGTGATGCTGATTGTCAGCTTCAAGGCGTGCTTTAAAACATAAGCCTGGTCAGAGAACAAAGCTTTCCTTTTTATAATTCTCATTTATCCAACATTACTGGTGTTCATCTTATTTTTCCTACTAAATGGGCTGTTTCTTGTAAATTTAAAAAAAAAAAAAAAAATCCCATGATTAACTCTTTTCCTAGCCTTAGAGTTTAGCACAAACTATAGTAGGCATGTAATTGTTTAATTAGTTTTCTCCAGAGCTGTATTTAATGGACTTTTTGACCAAGTATTGTTTTTCTAACTACAGTTTCTCACGGTCTCCTGAGGATCTATGGCAAATATTAAGCAAAACCAGATATAAACTTAAACTGGCAGTTGTAGAAAGGCCAAACCCATACTGTTGGCCAAAGTTACAGATTTCAAAAAGCACTAGAATAAACCAGGTTATTAGCTTAGCAATCCTTAGATTTTTAAATTCATAAATTATAGCACTTCAGTTGTTGCTGCCAAGATTTTGTCAACCATGGAGTTCGCTGCTGTTGGCCTCTTTTTGTTACTTTTTTTTCAGAAGTTGTACCAGATTGAGGAGAGATGCCTGGCCTGTAGGACTCAGCTAACTGTTCCATCACCATAGGCCAGAACAGCCAATTATGTTCCTTACGCGCTGTTCCTGGTCTCCTCTTGCTGAGGCTGTGGCCCCACGGCTTGGAGCCATGTGCCTAGGGTGTCTGTGCTCCTCCAGCTACCTTTGCTTGGTAGGGAACTACCATTTTGCACACCTGGACAGAGAGAGTTGAAGAGTTTAAGGAAGTCCCCAAAGTCACACAGTCCTCCTTAAAACTTGATGAAATGCAAATGCTTACAATGACAGCAGCAAGTGTGCTAGGCTTCCTGGGTCACAAGAGCTGCATGTCTTGTGTGCATGATGTCCTGTTAGGAGGTGCCCACATGATCCCTGTTCCACAGGTAAGCACACTGCGGCTCTGCTGGCGCAGGGCTTCGAGAAGGTAGAGTCGGCGTTGGGATTCACTCACTCCACAGTCCCAGGGGTCTGGGTTGCTACACTGCTTTTTTTCCCCTGTATCTGCTTCTGCTGCCTTCCTGAAGTGGGCAGCGCCCCCTCGCGTCCTCTGCCCCTCACACTGTACTGCACTATGGTCTTTCAGGGGTGAAACTAAGGAGAAGCAGTTTGCAGAGATTGCTAGAGCTCGAAATTGAAGTTACATGCTTCACAAGAGCCATATTCTCCTTACGTGTAGAACGAGAGCTGTTTGGGTGGCTAGTTCTCACTGTTTCCAAGAGCAACAAAAAAAATGAACTGCTCCTTATTGACATGATTTTCTGTACATTTTTTTCAGCTAACAGATGATTTAAAGGATGAATTTGAGTGAAGGGTATCATACAGGGAGAACCTGAAGTATGGAATTGGTGCAAATCAGAAGGTTTTCATGACAACTAATTAACCCTCTGTTGCCTCTTTCTCTATCAGGAGGAGTCCCAAGGCCCTTGCAGGCAGGCAGGCTCGCGCACACACACTGTTCTGTTCTTGGGACCCTGAGTCTGAATGAAATCCCTAAATGAGTGTGTGCAGGGATGTTTGAGAGTAACAGCAGGCATGTGGGTCTGATGTGGCACTCACCGAGGGAGAGGTCTTGGCTCCAGGAGAGCTGTTGTAGGGCTGGGCACTGAGCGAGCCTTCTGTGCCCTCCTTTGAGCCTGCCATTCTTTGTGTCCTGATTGCAGTCAGAGGAGGACATGGCTGAGGGCTGGTCTCGTGCTTGTTGGCAGGCCCTTCCTGAGGATGCTGTGGGGATCGAGACCCGCTGGCGGGCCTTCTGCCTAAGTCTATAAGAGGCTTTCAGGAGAAAAGTGATGTCAGTATGCTTTTGTACTTCATTATGGTAGAGACTATAAAAAATCCTGTAGTCTTCTTAGGTCATCGTGATCGTGGCTTCTGATTTACAGTGTTAAGACGTATAAGGGTGGCTTGGTCATGTACTAATGTTATGCTGTTTCCTTGCAGATTGGTTTGCTGGACCTCGAGCTCAATCAGCTGACGAAGGCGCTATTTCTGGCTTTGGTTGTTCTTTCTGTTGTTATGGTAACCTTACAGGGATTTGCAGGCCCGTGGTACCGTAATCTTTTCCGGTTTCTCCTTCTTTTTTCCTACATCATTCCCATAAGGTAGGTGAGTTTATGATAAGTCAAGTGTCCGGTTTCATAGCATAATTCTGTTGAAAATTTTCTTCCTCGGTGTGTAAGAAATTATACAAACAAAGCTAAAGAGCAAGGGACCAGGAACCCTGATGAATCAGAGGAGTCCTTCTGTAGAAATGGCATCGGGGGCATAATCAGTGTTGTTGGAATAACCTAGAGATTGACAGTTTTCCTGATGTAGATGTATTGATAGCATACTCTTCAATAACTGGGAGATGTTTTGATAAAACATAGGACTGAGTCTGAGAAAATGATTTCTGTTGATTGCTGATAGACTTTTTTCCCCCCAGTGATCTTGGACATTTTAAAGTCACCTATCTTTGAAAGAGGATCTGATACTTTCTTCAGGTTAGATGAGTGTTGAGGAAGCCAGTGTTCACATGTGAACCATTTTCAGAATGATGGCCCATGTAACTAGAGAGTGTGATGTGAACAGTTGATATCAAACATCTATCTAAAGAGCGATCCTTACAAACATCTACAGATCCATTCTCTATATCTGCAAAAATGATATCATTAAAAAAAATATCCTTGATATACATGATTGAAATTATTCATATGAATGATTGAAACCTAGTGAATCCTGGATGAAATGAGAGTCTGGGATAGCCATCTTTTATAACATGGAATGGAAGAAAACAGGACAGACTACGAGCGCCCAAGGGCAAAACACTTGGAAGAGAAAGACGTCAGTGACCAGGTTCCTCTAAACGTCTCTCTGAAGGGCGTCCCCTTCCTTCACTTGGTCGTGCACTGGGCTGCAGTCCATTCGAGCAGTCTCTGTGCACTGTGCCTTGTTGGCGTGTGGCTACTGGAGGCAGTCCCGCTGCTCTTGTTCTCCTTCCCCCATAGCACTGGCCCCATGGAAGCACCCGTTTGCATGCTGCCTCTCCTAGGGGCACAGGGAACCCGGCACGTGTCCACAGCCACCACGACTGTTGCTAGAAACACTGCTCCTCTGGACCTTCCTGTCCTGCTGAGGCTGCCCTGGCCACTCCCGCTCACAGGCCTTACTGAGTGGGCCTCAGCCTGCTTTCTCTGTGCTGCCCCGTGTCCCCGCAAGCACAGCTGTGCTATCTCAGTGCTGTCCTATGCACTCATCCTGCACTCAGGTAGTTCTTGTCACTCAGAGTTCACCTGAAGACCCTCTTCAGACAGGCCTTTGGTCCTGCCGTGCCGGCCGCTGCAGCCCTGCATGGGTCCATGGGTCGTGGATCTCCCCAAGCTCCCTGAGGGCAGCAGCCAGGCCTGGCACATCTGCTGTGTGCGGGAGTGAGCAGCGTGGTTCCCAGGGCAGGCTCTCGAGGTGCTTGTGACTGGACCTTCTCTGCGTTGGGAAACTAACTAAGCATGTGGAGCTTGTCAGAGTCGTCATACACACGTTTCATGCCAGGAGCCTAGGAACCTGATCTCTGTCCCCAGGAGACCCACCGGGCCAGCGGCCACATGCAAAGTAGAGCTAGAGAATCACACATTTGCTTCATTCAACTCTCATGCCAGAGGGGGTGTGCTCAGATACCAGTGGGCCTTGAGGTGGTTCCCAGCTTTGATGCATGGCTAGCCTTGGTCCCATGTCCTACAGTATCTTGTCGCCCTCCCCCAACTTCCTCCATACATATCACTCTCCACAGACACCTCCTTTCCCTCCATTCCCACATGCCCAACCCTGATTGATCTCTGCTTTCGCATTGCCTTTTCTCATGGAAGAACGCAGCCTAGACATCAGGTGAAGGAAGAAATGAAAAGAAAGACGTGTCCCCTGCTTTTCTGTTTCTGCCTGGCTCTGAGAGGCAGAGCTGCTGTCGCGCCAGGTGGGTCTGTACCTGTAGCTTGCAGAAGCACCTCGATTCCTGAGAGTGGATGTGCAGCAGCCTGAGAACCTCTGTCAAGAGCTTTTTTTTTTTTTTTTTTTTTTTTTTTTTTTTTTTTTTTTATTTTAGTTGTTGTTGATGTACCTTAATTATTTATTTATTTATATGTGCTGCTGAGGATCAAACCTGGTGCCTCACACATGCTAGGCAAGTGCTCTGCTACTGAGCCACAACCCCAGCCCCTAGAGCATATTTTTTTTTAAATGAAAAATGTATTCCAATTTCCAAAGTATGTTAGGGGATGCTGAATACAGCCTTTAAGGCTGAGTTAGGCCAGGCACCCCCTTTTTTTTTTAAGTTTTTTTTTTTTTTTTAATACAGTACCTTTATTTTATTGTTATGTGGTGCTGAGGGTCAAACCCAGTGCCTCACACGTGCCAGGCAGGTGCTCTACTGCTGAGCCACAACCCCAGTCCCAGGCACTCATGTTTTTTTTTTTTTGTTTTTTGTACCGGGGATTGAACTCAGGGGCACTCGACCACTGGGCCACATCCCCAGCCCTTTTTTGTATTTTATTAGAGACAGGGTCTCACTGAGTTGCTAAGTGCCTCGCCATGGCTGAGGCTGGCTTTGAACTCGCGATCCTCCTGCCTCAGCCTCCCAAGTACTGGGATTACAGGCGAGGCACTCATGTTTATCAGAGTTCAACAACACAAAATGTTGTCGCCTCCAGAGCCTCAGGGCATTTTGTTCTTGTTACTGTTTGCATGGGTTTCCTTACTTCCCCTTGCCATTTGTCATGTCTAGCTTTATATATTTTGAAGCTATGTTATTAGATGTTTATGGGTTTAGAATTGCTCTTGTCTTTCTGTGAATGAAAATCTCTTACATAAAACATACAGCTAGGTATATTTTTTGTTGCTTTTTTTTTTTTTTTTTTTGATTCCGGGGATTGAACTCAGGGGCACTCGACCACTGAGCCACATCCCAGACCTTTTTTTATTTTTGTATTTTATTTAGGACAGGGTCTCACTGAGTTGCTTAGTGCCTCGCCATTGGTGAGGCTGGCTTTGAACTCATGATCCTCCTGCCTCAGCCTCCTGAGTCGCTGGAATTATAGGTATGCACCACCGCGCCCGGCCGTGGTCTATTAAAAAAAAAAAATTTTTTTTTTTTTTTTTTAGTTGTAAATGGTCATGATACCTTTATTTTATTTATTTTTATGTGGTGCTGAGGATCCAACCCAGTGCCTCACACATGCTAGGTAAGCGCTCTGCCACTGAGCCACAACCCCAGCTCCCCAAACTATGGTCTTTATTTAATAATTATTTTGATTATTTATTTGCATTCATATGATTTTATTTTTATTTGTCCCGCTTCTATATTTATTTTTCTTTCTTTCTTATACCCCTTTGAGGTTTTTTTTTTTTTATTCCAGTTTTTTTTTTTTTTTTTATTAACTTGGAAGTAAAGCCCTGTATTTCTGTTCTGTATTTTCCTAGACATTTTACCCTGCATGTGTAGTGAAGTTTAAAGCTGCCTTCATCTTTACTTTGCTCTTAAACAGCACAGGGCCGTAGAGTATGTTAGCTTTGGTACCTGCCCCTCCCGTCTTTCTGACATACTTTTCCTGGGCAGCATTTTACTTTGATTTTGGCCTCTATTCTCCTGGTACTCAAGGCTCACAGCAGACCTCGGGGTGCCTGGCTTCTCGACATTAGCTCAACTGCTTACAGTGAGCTGCACTGCACATCTCTGATAATCTTCTTCCAGAGATGAGAGAAAGGTCTTTAAGCAGTGCAAATTTCACTTACAGAAGAGCATTGGTGGTGATTATGTTTGAAATAAGACTTAGGAAATACAATTGTTATCACTCTTGTCCAGTCTTCCTGCACTGCTTACATGTGAGACGGGCAGGAAGTCCTGCAGGGCCTCGTGTGATGAGAGGAGTTGTCGGCACGCAGTTAGCATGGGTGTGAACAAGGCTGAGGGCACAGACAGGTCCAGTGCCCGCTCCTGTCTTCCAGCCAGAGGTGCTGGCTACAACCAGGGAAGCAGCTCAAGAGCTTCTATGGGGTAGATGCTCTTTCAAGCTAGCAGAGGGCAGCTTCTGTGGCACAGTGATCACCGAGCTGCTGCCTGCATGCTGGCAGCCACCTGGAAAGACATGGGGACAGTGTGCAGGGAACCAGAGCTCTGAGATGGCAGCCTTCTGCTCAGCAGTGCCTGGAGCCGCGCAAGCTCCTTGGGCTCTGCTCCCCCAGCCACTGTGCAGGGCACCTCCTCCCATCTGTGTCCAGAGCGCGTCCTCTCTCCCTTCTGTTCTCGGGAATTCCCAAACTTTCTTTCATTCATGTTGTTTTTCTTCATTTAAGCTGCTGCTTTCATTTCTGGAATGTTCTGTGACATTAGGGTTCTGTTTCACAGTGCAAGTGGTTTGGGGCACATTTCCCCTCCTACCTCTAGGCTCTTTTTATTGTAGATTTTTAAGGAAATATTTTATTTCTATATGCTGTTTCCAGTCACTTCTCTCTTTTTTTAAATATTTATCTATCTGTTTTAAGTTGTACACAATGCCTTTTTATTCTTACGTGGTGCTGAGGATTGAACCCGGGCCACGCACGTGCTAGGCGAGTGCTCTTCTGCTGAGCCACAATCCCAGCCCCACGTCACTTCTTTTTTTAGTAAAATAACATTATAAAAGAACTTGACTTTTTACCCCTTTATCCAAAACAGGTGAAATTAATTACAGTTATGAAAGTTAGTATGTTTTATAATAAGCATTTTTAAAACTTAAACAGATTTGTTATTTTCATATTTGAATAATTATATACATTTCTTTTAAAAAATAGAAAATAATGAGAAGAAAATAAGTATTATCTATTATCTCACTATCTCTAGATAAATTATGTAAAACCTTTTAGATATTCTTACAGATTTAAAATTATGAATACACACATTTAAACATATAAAATCTCCCAACACACACCCTTTTCAAAAAATCTGTGGAATATTTTTTATTTTTAATGTTTCTAGCTGTAGATGAACACAATATCTTTATTTTTTTATGTGGTGCTGTGCAGGAGCCCTGTTTGGGGAGATGGCTAAGATTGTGGTTGACTACGGGTCATGGAGATGTTTGGGCATTGCCGCCTTCCGTAGTCTCACGGGACTTGGCCTGGGATCTCGCGGGACTTGGCCCAGGATCTCGAGAGACTTGAGCCGAGATTGAGATCGGGCCGGCGCCATTCCTGCTTGGCGCGTGAGATGAGACCTGAGAGAGAACGGACGGGGTTAATGCTATTGTGTATATATATTGTAGTTTCTTGTAAGAGTACGTGCCTTGGTTTCTTGTGAGAGTGTGTATGTGGTGTTAGAAATTACAAGAGACAGAGAGAGAAAGATAAAAGAATTTTTTCGTTTCCATCCTGTCTCCGGGCTCCTTCCCGCGGTGCCGCCATTCCGGGCTGCAAATCCCTTTCCGGCGGCAACAGTGCTGAGAATCGAACCCAGTGCCCCACACATACTAAGCAAGTTCTCTACCACTGACCCACAACCTCAGCCCTGTGGAATCTTTTTTAATATTTACTAAAACAAGGAAGATACTAGGCTTTCTGCAACTCTGTCTTGGGTAGTTTTTCAATGAACAGTTTTCTGTTGAGCACATTGAGTCGAGAGCGAGGAGACAGGAGGCAAAATCCTCGAGTCTCCTCTGTGCGACTCCACAATGCCCCACACCCCTTCAGTGTGGCTCCTGCCCTGTTTCCACAGCCCCAGAGCAGTGATACAGACCGTGACGCAGACAAGTTGGAAGTGTCCGGTGTCGGAAGAATGGGACGCTAGTTTAGGGAATTAAGTTTTACATTTAATTAAAGCAAAGTGTTGGGTTTTTTTCGGGGGGGCGGGGGGGGGAACGGCTAGTCTCCATAAAACGTACAACAATACATTTTAGTGTTTGTTAATGTGTTTTTGGATTTAATAAAGGATAAGATATTTTAACGGATATATTCTTTTGTTTTGTAAAAAACACAAACCTGGAAAGTAAAGTGCTTTTTTCTCTATTATTCCATCACTCTTAAATGGCTTTTCAAATTTCAAAAGCTGAGCTGTTTTATGAAAATCACTCTGTATGCTGGGCACAGTGGTGCACACCTGTAATCCCAGCAGCTCGGGAGGCTGAGGCAGGAGGATCATGATTTCAAAGCCAACCTCAGCAGAGCAGTGGTGAGGCACTTAACAACTCAGTGAGACCCTGTCTCTAAATAAAATATAAAATAGGGCTAGGGATGTGGCTCCGTGGTTGAGTGCCGCTGAGTTCAATCCCCAGTACCAAAAAAATAAAAAATTAAAGAAAATTCCTCTGTGTAGGATAAAATAAGTATGAGTTACTTAAGATAGTATACATCGTCTTCTAAAGGAAAATAAGATGTAACTTTTACTTTGCAGTTCTAAGATGAATGTGGGTTCCTTAGTCCTGTGCATCTCTGGTAACCAAGTGAACTGTCAGAACTCTTTACAGCTCATCAAAGTCCCCATGGGGCTGTGACTTGCATTTATTTCTGTCTGTGCTTTGAGGTGCTGTGTAACATTTTAGCTGTTTTACCAGAGGTGGGCCCAAGAGATTGCTACTCCCACATGAGACCTCTGGGGGTAAAATAGAGGAATGAATGAATGAATAAACAAAGTGAATTCATGTCCCTCCTGAGAAATACCTAAGACCCTCTTGTAGAGGCAGTGCCTATGCTTCAGGTACCAGCATTGAAGGGCTGTGTGCATCCATCGGAAACAGGTTTTCCTCTCACTTTCTGTGGTGAGGCAGCCATCAGCCTGCAGTGGGGTACCCCAGATGCACAGACTAAGGGGTGCTGGTGAGCTGCTTGGAGCCCTGCTTCTTCAGAAAAGGCAGTGTCAGGTAGCTGTGTAGCCCCAGCTCCCAAGTTCAGGGTGAGTCTTCCAGCCTTCCTGAAGGTGCATTGAAGGAAATCCTTAGCAGCTTCATCAAGTTATTCTCAGCTTAGGTGCCCTTTCTAAGACAATTTATGGGTTTTTGCTAATACACCCAATATCTTTTCTACCTCACTTTCCAGGTAGAATGCTTAGTGAAAAGGGAGTATGTAGCTCTCTTAGACCTGGGTGTGATGTTCAGGTATTGATTTTGAGGGGAAATGTGCAGATTGCAATGGAAAGGTAAGAAGGTGCTAGCATCAGGAGAGTCCATGTTTGGAAAGTACACTAGAGAGAAGGCCAGGGTGTGACTAGACTACATTTGCTAAAGGGATAAATTAGGTCCATGAATCAAGGCTGCAACTTGGCCATCTCAGCAGAGACAGGAATACAGAGAAGTTTATCCAGTAAAGATGTGTGGCTCCCCATGGCATTCACAGGAGACCCTACAGAGTGGCTGAGAATGTTGTATGACTGAAGGGAGCAGACACAGGATGAAAAAGAAGCCTGTCAAACTTCCAGAATTCTACAGGCAGGAAACGGGCTGATAGAGCCACTTGGTTGCACATAGGTGCTCCATTCAAGAAGAGAGAAGGTGACTCCTAGGCAGAGTTGGCATTCACCAGTGCAGAAGGCCAGCAAGCCATAGACCCAGAGGCCAGAGGACTATTCTCAGCTCTCGCTACCTAATGGAATTTGCCCTACTGGATTTCAGACTTGCCTGGGACTGTGCCTGTCCCACCATTGTGCTTTGGAGACAGGTGACTTGTTTTCTACATCCACATGCTCATAAACAGAGGAATTTTGCCCAGGATGGACTGTGTCCAGAGTCCACCCACACCTGGTGTAAATAGTGTGGGTTATGAGACTCCAGACTTCTGAACTGGTGCTTTTTAGATGAAATTTTGGATTTAGTATTGAGGCTGTAAAGGGCTCAGACATTTGGGATGTTGGGGTGAGGTGAATGTATTCTGCATGTGAGACAGACGCAAATTTTGGGAAGCTAGAGGGCAGAATGTGATGGTTTCAGAGATGGCCCCTAAAGCACATGCCCACCTGAAATCTGTGGGCATGATCTTCCTTGAGGAGGGCTCCTTTTATATTTTTTCTCTATAAACCTATTATTGTAGCATGATTTATATTACCTGTTTTTATGTTCTGAAAATGTGTTTTTGGCATGTTTATACTCATTATGTGTCCCATTTCTTTCCGTATTTTCTGAAATAAGATTTCATGTCAGCTCCTTTATGAACCTTTAGAGCAGATCTCTAAGCCCCACATAAGACTGTCATCTGTGCCTCTCATTTTACAGAATATTATTATTTCATTATTCGTGTTTTTTGTTTTATAATTGATTCTCAGTTCTTCACATACTAATTGCCAAATGTTACACTAAATGCACATTTTAGAATGACTTAAAAATTCGGTTGGTAGCCGGGCGCGGTGGCGCACGCCTGTAATCCCAGCACTTTGGGAGGCTGAGTCAGGAGGATCGCGAGTTCAAAGCCAGCCTCAGCAATGGCGAGGCACTTAGCAACTCAGTGAGACCCTGTCTCTAATAAAATACAAAAAAAGGGCTGGGGATGTGGCCCAGTGGTCTAGTGCCGCTGAGTTCAATCCCCGGTACAAAAAAAAAAAAAAAAAAATTCGGTTGGTAACATGGAAGAGACTTAGAAGGCAGTATGCAGTGGTTAAAACGTAGGACTGCTTTTCTTCTGTGAAGACATACTGTCATGTCACAACTTTACTTCCTGAAATGTTTCCCAGAAGGTATTCCAACATTTTTTATTGTGAGATATAGCAGACATACTGAAAAGTGTAAGTGCATAAAACAGAAAATACAAGTAAATACACATTTTTATAAAATAAATGCATTAGCCAGGGTCAAGATAGAGAATGTGGTCCAAAAGCCCTCTGTCGTTTCTTTGTCACAGTTCCTTTCACTCCTTGGAAATAATCACTATTCTGGCTTCTTTAAAAGTTAACACTTAACAAAAATTTTGTTTTTCTCCCCACCCCTCCCCATACTAGGGATGGAACTCAGAGGCACCCAACCATGGAGCCACATCCCCAGCCCTATTTTGTATTTAATTTAGAGACAGGGTCTTACTGAGTTGCTTAGTGCCTCACTGTTGCTGAGGCTGGCTTTGAACTGGTGATCCTCCTGCCTCAGCTTCCCGAGCTGCTGGGATTACAGGTGTGTGCCACCACACCCGGCTTTGTTTTTCATGTATCTATAAAGTTATTTTTCTTGTGGTCTGCTTCAGCAGCCTTTTTGGCATTATTTTTTCCTTTTTAAATATGTGTTTTTAAAATGTTTTTTGATGGACAGTGACTATTGATGAGACATAGTGTGATGCTTTGGTATGTGTCCCTGGTGGTATACTTCTCTTAGGGTCAACTTTTCCCTGCTTTTCTTGAGCTTTGCCACCCAGAAGTGCATACGTGAACATAATTCAGCTTTTCCTGTTTCACCTGTCTATATTACTGAACTCCTCGTGGCTTTAAGCATTTGTCTTTAATGTGACTCCCTAGTCAGATTCACCTGTGTTGCCTGCATTCTCTGCTTATCAGTATGTCATCTTCTGTGCACATACTGCAGTGTGTTTCCATTCTTCAGCTGGTGGACCTTGGGTAGTTCCAGTTTTTTTGCCGTTAAAAGCGGTGCTGCTACTAACATTCATGAAAATGCATTTTCCTGCTGTAAGCCCTATAGAGTAAGGGATCTAGGAGTGGGATCACTTGGCTGTGGCATTTGCCAAATTTACTAGATGATGGGAAACTGTTCTGTAAAGTTGTTGTACCAATTTAGCATTCCAGCACCACTACAGAGAATAGTCCACATCCTTAGGAGCACTTCATAAAAATTGGTTTCTCGTTGCAGTTTTAGTCATCTTTTGCCGGATTGATAGCAAGAATGAATGAATAACTGTGCTAACGCGTGTTGGCTGTCTAGACCTATCTCTTGCTGACTCTGCGGGTCTTTTGTCTGGCCTTCTGGGCAGTCTCAGCTACTCACATATTCTGGATGCTCACCCCTTGGCAGGTAGGTCTTGCTGGCATCTTTCTCAATCTGTGGCTTGACTTTGTTCACTCAGTGGTGAAATTTTGAAAACAAAATAGTTGTTGACTTTACCTGGTAGGGTCCATAATAAATCCTTCTGTTGTGTTAGCACTCTATATACTGCTTAAGAGAGCCTCCTCCTCAAGGAGATGACTTGCCCTTCTCCCGCATCTTCTAGAAGCCTGATAGTTCTCCTTTGGCTGCTTCCCTGCTGCTGCTTGTGGTGCTGGGGACCGCGCCGCAGAGGCCTCACTGCGGCCTCCCCCTGCGGTTGTGAGCTGCACCCCAGAGGTCTCACTGCGGCCTCCCCCCTGCGGTTGTGAGCTGCACCCCAGAGGTCTCACTGCGGCCTCCCCCTGCGGTTGTGAGCTGCACCCCAGAGGTCTCACTGCGGCCTCCCCCTGCGGTTGTGGGCTGCACCCCAGAGGTCTCACTGCGGCCTCCCCCTGCGGTTGTGGGCTGCACCCCAGAGGTCTCACTGCGGCCTCCCCCTGCGGTTGTGGGCTGCACCGCAGAGGTCTCACTGCGGCCCCCCACCTGCGGTTGTGAGCTGCACCCCAGAGGTCTCACTGCGGCCCCCCCCCTGCGGTTGTGAGCTGCACCGCAGAGGTCTCACTGCGGCCTCCCCCTGCGGTTGTGGGCTGCACCCCAGAGGTCTCACTGCGGCCTCCCCCTGCGGTTGTGGGCTGCACCCCAGAGGTCTCACTGCGGCCTCCCCCTGCGGTTGTGGGCTGCACCCCAGAGGTCTCACTGCGGCCTCCCCCTGCGGTTGTGAGCTGCACCCCAGAGGTCTCACTGCGGCCCCCCCCCTGCGGTTGTGAGCTGCACCCCAGAGGTCTCACTGCGGCCTCCCCCCTGCGGTTGTGAGCTGCACATCCCAGAGGTCTCACTGCGGCCTCCCCCTGCGGTTGTGAGCTGCACCCCAGAGGTCTCACTGCGGCCTCCCCCTGCGGTTGTGGGCTGCACCCCAGAGGTCTCACTGCGGCCTCCCCCTGCGGTTGTGGGCTGCACCCCAGAGGTCTCACTGCGGCCTCCCCCCTGCGGTTGTGGGCTGCACCGCAGAGGTCTCACTGCGGCCCCCCCACCTGCGGTTGTGAGCTGCACCCCAGAGGTCTCACTGCGGCCCCCCCCCCCTGCGGTTGTGAGCTGCACCGCAGAGGTCTCACTGCGGCCCCCCCCCTGCGGTTGTGGGCTGCACCCCAGAGGTCTCACTGCGGCCTCCCCCTGCGGTTGTGGGCTGCACCCCAGAGGTCTCACTGCGGCCTCCCCCTGCGGTTGTGGGCTGCACCCCAGAGGTCTCACTGCGGCCTCCCCCTGCGGTTGTGAGCTGCACCCCAGAGGTCTCACTGCGGCCTCCCCCTGCGGTTGTGAGCTGCACCCCAGAGGTCTCACTGCGGCCTCCCCCTGCGGTTGTGAGCTGCACCCCAGAGGTCTCACTGCGGCCTCCCCCCTGCAGTTGTGAGCTGCACCCCAGAGGTCTCACTGCGGCCTCCCCCTGCGGTTGTGAGCTGCACCGCAGAGGTCTCACTGCGGCCTCCCCCTGCGGTTGTGAGCTGCACCCCAGGCCAAGTTGTTTTGCTGCGGCGTGTGGCAGCTTTCGGATCCCATTTCCCACACTGATTGCTGCAGTGCCCTTTGCAAAACAGACTGTTCCTCAAGGCCTGGGGTCACTGTCATGGAGCAAGCATTCCTACGTGCAGGTGCTATTTGGGGTCCCCTCTCTGGTCCCTCTGTCTGTTTCTCTATTCCTGACCAATCAAGACTAACTGTCTTGATTGACATGCCCTTTGTTTATGTAGAAGTCAGTATTGGCACCACACCCTTTCCTCCTTGTATCTCTTCAAAGTATTTTGGCTTTTCTTGGCCATGAATCTGACATACCTCTTAATTTCTTAGTTATTCTCAAAAACTTCCCCATAGAGCCAGGTGTGGTGGCACATACCTGTAATCCCAGCAGCTCAGGAGGCTGAGGCAGGAGGATCCCAAGTTCAAAGCCAGCCTCAGCAACTTATCAAGACCCTTTCTCAAAATATACAATTTTAAAAGGTGGGGGAATCGGTGCTGGGCATGTGGCTCAGTGGTTAAGCATCCTGAGTTCAATCCCTAGTACCAAAAATGATAATAATAATAATAATAATCCCCCATAGAGATATTGCATAACTCTTGGTAAAGCAATACTTAGATGTTTAAAAAATGCTACTGTAAATATCTTTGGTAAAATACTCATTTCCTATCTCTTCATGGCTGATGTAAAGAAATAAAATTTATTTTGTAAATTGAACCTATAAGAAATCATTAGTAAATAATGAGAGCTTTATTATTTGTTTCTATTCCTTGCATCATTTCTTTCTTTTTCTTCTTACTAAGCAAAGATCTCCAGTTTATTGTTAAAAAGAAAGAATAATAGGGGCTGCAGCTGTAGCTCAGTGGTAGAGTGCTTGTCCAGCATGTGTGAGGCACGGGGTTTGGTCCTCAGAACCACATAAAAACAAAAGAATAAAATAAAGGTATTATGTCCAACTACAACTTACAAAAGTTTTTTAAAGGAAGTAATAATAATGGACATCCTGCTTTTGTTCCCATTGTGAAAGGGAGAACTTTGAACAGTTCATCATTTATATATCCTATGAGATGAGTTTTTCTAGGAACTCTTTAATACATTAAGGAAAATTTTTTGTATTCCTGTTTGCTAAAAGTTATTTTCAAATCCTGAAGATTTGCAAATATCTTTTCTAAATATGTTCATGACTTTTCATGGTTAAACTTTTATTTTTTTTTTAATTTAAATATTTACTTATTTGCTTTTAGTTGTACACAATGCCTTTATTTTTACGTGGTGTTGAGGATCGAACCTGGGCAGCGCATGTGCTAGGCGAGCGCTCTACCGCTGAGCCACAGCCCCAGCCCCCTAAACTTTTGTTTTAATATATTAATTGCCTTCATGATGCCATATCAGGGAAGGCCCAACATGATCGTGGTATACTACTTGTTTTAGTCAGAGTTTTTGCTGCTGTAACCAAAAGACCTAACAAGAACAGTGTAGAGAAGGAAAAGATTATTTGGCTTCCAGTTTCAGAGGTTCAGTCCATAGATGGCTGACAACTTAGCCCTGGGTCTGAGGAGAGCATTTTGTCTTAAAGGGTGGCAGAGAAAAACAGCTCAGAACATGGCACCAGGAAGCAGAGAGAGCTCTGCTCACCAAGGACAAAACGTAAATCCCAAACCCCAACTGACCTATCTCCTCTAGCCATACCCCACCTGCCTGTAGTTACCTCCTGGGTAACCCATATCAGTGATTAAGGCACTGATCAGGTTAAGGCCTCATTCCTTGACCATTTCACCTCTGAACTTTCCTACATTGTCTCACATGTGAGCTTTTGGGGCACCTCACATCTCAACCATAATACCACACATTTGAGTATTATCAGATTCCTTGTGCCTGTATTTTCTGTGACAGTTTTCTATTGGTTTATGTGCATGAAATTAACTTGCAATTTGCCTTTCCATGCCCTTCTTTTGGAGTTGAGTATCAAGAGTATGTAGTCTCATGAAACATTGGTGAATCTTGTCTCATTTTGTCTTCTCTCAATTTTTTTAATTAATTTTTTTTTTTTTATTCTTTGGACATTTACTCATCAGGAAGACAGTGTGAGCCTGAACTTATTGCTGTGGAAAGATATAACAGATTTTATTTCTTTGATTGCTATAAGGCTGCTCTGCTCAAGGTTGTGGGTTTTTTTGTTGTTGTTATTATTGTTGTTGTTTTTGTTCTTTTTAGTGAATCGATTTTGCAGTTACAATTTTAAAGAAACAAATCAACTATATCTAAATTTTCAAAATTTTTCATAAGTTTATTGGTGTTTTCCTGTTATCTCTTACACATAAATTTGGTGTTAATCTTTTTCATCTTGTTACTATTATTTCTGCCCTGATTTTGATCAGTCTTCCAGTAAGTTTGCTAACATTCATTGGCTTTTGGAAATACTCTTGTTTTTATTGATTTTTCATACCGTATACTATTTTGTTTCATTAATGTTACCTTACTTTATTTTTTTCTTATTTTTGTAGGTCTATTTAACAGTATCTTTTCTTACCTCTTGAGGTAGATGCTTAATTGATTAGTTTTGAGCTTTTTTCCTTCTTTTTGAATATACATATTCAAGGCTATACATTTCCCTACAAATTCTAATTTGGTTGCATCCCAAAAGTTTTCATGTGTAGTCTTTTTAATGTTATCAGGTTCAAAATATTTTAATTTTCACTGTGATTTCTTTCTTTCACCTATGTTTATTGCAGAGTAATTTCTTAGTTTACAAGCATAGTTGAAATTTCTAATGATTTCTTTGTTCATTTTTAGCTTATTTGCATTTTTCTCAGAAACCGTACCCCTTTCTACTTAAGGTAGTGAAGCTTGTGAGAGTAGCTCTGAGGCTCAGTGCTGTGTTGGAGAGCAACTCCAGTTCTGACCTGTGGGCCAGTGTCCCCCATGTGCAGTGAGGCTGGGGTTTTCAGTCTCATTCTCTCTACCTGTACTGATTTTCCTCTGCCTTTCCTAGCAGTTTCTGAGACTGGTGTTAACATTTCCCATTAGTATTATAATTGTGTCTTATTTTTTTCTTGGAATTCTGTCCATTTTTGATACTATATATTTTGTTGCTTTGATTTTTGGATGCATACAAATTTCAATGGTTGTCTGTTCCTGGTGAATTGAGCATTTTCTCATTATAAAGTGACTTCCTTTGTCTCTACTAAAGCTGTTTGCATTAAATTCTACTTTGTTTTGTGTTAATGTAGCAATTATGCCAGCTGTCTTTAATTTACTTGGCATATCCTCTTCCATCTTTTTACTTTCAATTTCTCTGTATATTTATTTTTATGTTTCTCTTATAATTAGCAAAAAGTTTAATTTTTATCTACCATGATAATTTTTGACTAGAGTACTTAGTGCCTATACAGTCATTGCAATATTGTCATATTTGTAGTTTAAATCTGTTATTTTATTTTGTACCTTCAACTTGACTTGCCTAGTTGTTATTTTTGTTCTTTCTTGTCATTTTGTTTAATTTTTAAAAAGAATTCCACTTTGTCTCTAGTACTTTGGAAGTTGCATAAGCAATTTCTGCTTTTAGTAGTTACTATAGAAATTAAGCACATTATACTATCAGGCCTACGGTCAATCACCATGTCACCTCATAGTTGTTTAACTCCACTTCCCCCTTCTGTACTTAAGCCATTTTTGTTTTCTTATTTTAATTCTGTAATTCCAAAGATACTGTTTATACACTCATTGTCAGTCTGGGTTATCCGCATTTTTATTGTTAATTTCTTCCTGTATCTCAAACCTCCCATGTAGAATAATTTTCCTTCTGTCAGAAAGGTATTCTTTTTGTATTTTGTTTAGTGCTGGTTTCTGTTGGAAACTTAATTTTGCTTGGCCTTCCCTCTTGAAAAATTGCTTGACTGGTCATAGAGTTCAAGCTTATCACTTGTTTTGCTTTCTTTTGGCTTTCATTCTTGCCATGAAGTGGGTGTCTTTTAAATCTTTACTCCTTTGTGCCTACCTTTACCTTCCAGCTGCCTTTAGAGCTTCTCTCTACTATCAGTGTTCTACACTGAACTACAGTGTTTCTAGATGTTATGCTTGGGATTCATTGGACTTCTTGAATCTGCAGATAGATTTCTTTCATTCATTCTATAAAATTCTCAGTCATCGTCTCTTGAGATATTATTCTTGTACCATTCTATCCCCTATTTGGGGAGCATCAACTTGATGTTTATTAGATAGCCTCACCATATCCTGTGTTTCTCTTGTTCTTTTGTATTTACTACTTTTTTTTTTTTTTTTTTTTTTTTGCTTCCATGCTTCGTTCCTTATCATTCACACTGGCCTGTCTTCCATGTCACTGATTTAATTTTTGGTGATGCCTTTTTTGCTTCCATTGCTTCGTTCCTTATCATTCACACTGGCCTGTCTTCCATGTCACTGATTTAATTTTTGGTGATGCCTAATTAGCTCTTCAACTAATTAGCCTTTCATATCTCCTATTACTATTATTAGTTCAACAATTCTGTTTGGTTCCTTTGTTTTAGGAATGTAGTTGCCTATTCTGTTCAGATATTTTTCTAATTTTTCTTATGCATTGAAATGTTTCATGGTCCAAACCTGCTACTTTTGTAATGTCTGATACCTTTGTCATTCTTTCTCTTGAATTTTATTGTTCTGGCTCTTGCTTATGGTATCTTCCTTTGTTATGTGCTGTGTGGTAATGCTCATGTTTTTTGTGATAGTAGCCTCTTTTTTATTTTTTATTTTTTTGTATTTGAAACACTAATTATGAAGATGAAGGTATATTTTCCAAGACTTACAGACTTGCTTCTGCTATGTTCTTGGAGATAGCCCGTGGTTTGGAGTATCCCCATCCAATTTAAAGATGTAGTCACAGAATCATTTAGGAGATGTGAACCTGACTGGACCACCACCTAGAGTTCATTGTCTTCTGATTTTCCTTTAGTTTGAGGGCACAGCCCTTCCTGGCCCCAGTTTGTTGTGAGAAGGGAGCATTCTTGTGAATCTCATCTTTTTGTGAGTCTGGGCTTTCACTTGTGCTCCCTTGCCTAGAGAGACCACAGACTTAAAAGAAAAAAAAAAAAGGGTTACCCCAGCAATCTTTATTTATATATGTCTCATCAGATTAAAGACTATGCAAGCATTATTCTTTGTATTCATGAAAGTTACAGAGTTAGCAACATTATACAGCTTATTCCATGGTTACATTCTACATTTGTAATGTGCAATGTTAGGAGCTTTGTGTAGCTCTCAAGAAAGTCCATTGTTTAAAGGCGGGCAGGTTCAGGTGTAGTGGAGCTTGGTAAAACATTGTGGTTGTCTTGGTAAAACATTTCGGTTGTCTAGCAAGAGAGTTCCTCTATTCCCAGGAGCTGTGTGCCTGAGATCAAGGTCAATGCTGATAAGACTCCAGCAGAGCCTCCTCATGTAGGGCATTACCGCAGCAGCTAGGCATCCTGCACCTTTGCACAGAATCTTTCCCAGGCACCAAGCATGCCATAGCCATGAGGTCATCACAGACCCCAATCTCAGACACTGCTCTCCATTCTCTGTCACCACTCTCCACAAGGAAGGCTCCATCCTCAGGGCCTCCTCACTTCTTAAAGGTCTTTCCTCTTAATACTGTTATACTGGGGACCAAGATCCAAATGGAATTTTGAGAGGGCACAAATGTTCAGACCACAGCAGTTACTATGCTATGGGTTGAACCCAGTCTCTAAAAGTCACATGCTGCATGATCACTTCATGTCACGTTCTTGAATCTACCAGGTTGTGATGGTGGTGTTTGGTTAGGCTCAGATCCTGGGAACAGACGTGGGACCCAGGCAGATGGGAGGTGCAGAAGGAGGTGCAAAGCCTAGCTTGGAGAGTAGGCATGCTTCATCTCTGGGTGGCAGCATCCTTAGCCCCCGCCCCTGCCCCAAGTCTTTCCATGGTGATGTTTCATGTGCAGGCCAGACAAAGAAGGCACACTGCCAACCGGCGGGCACATGCTCACAAGCAAGATCAGGGTGTTCATGTCCTTAGCTGCGTGCTGAAAACACAGTCCGCTGGAAGCCTAGGCAAGGGTGCCTACCTGTGCCACTGTGGGCCTGCCCTACAGGTGGAAAGCCAATCAGTCGTTTCCCAGAACAGGTGCTAGAAGGGTGTGCCTGCGGAGGGATTGCACAAAGTGCTTTCTCGGGCTGGTGGACTGATGTCCAAGGGTGTTTCCATGAATCTGTTTGCAGGATGCTAAAACTGACGCTATGAACAGGGATGTCTGGGTTTGGTTGTGGTGCCTAGCTCCCCTGCTTTGGCATTGCACTGTGGTTCCTTAACACACAGTAGCATCATTAGGGACCTGGTTTCAAGAAAGACCTCACAGGCGCACTCTGTCCTATTCCTGCAACTTCTCCTGAGTTCTAAATGATTTTGAAATAAGAAGTCATGACAATATAGACAGCCTCAGCCTTGGTCCAGGAGAGTTAGTGCCCAGACTAGAGGCTGGCATCTGTCTACATGGAGTCAGAGTTAAGAGTTGTATTCTTGCATGGATGACTTCTGCGTGGCCCAGGGCAGGACTCTTCACCACCTACTTTGAGTTTTCTCATCTGTTCTTCATGTGATAAAGTCTTCAGTGGTACCCCTTATCCACATTTTCGTTTTCTGCAGCTCCAGTGCCCATGATCAACCACAGCCTGAACATATTAAATGGTACACTGAGATATTCAGAGAGAGTACATTCATATAAACTTTATTACAGCATATTGTTAATAATTGTTCTACTTTATTGGTGGCCACTGTTGTGAATCTCTTACTGTGCTAATTTATATACTTTGTTGGTGGTGTATGTGTGGGGAAGAAGTAGCATCCGGGTCATGGTCCTGTTTTCAGTTCCAGATATCCACTGAGGGTCCTGGAGTGCCTGTGCGTTTGCGGTGGGTGCAAGCCCACTGGAGCTCACTGCACCTCCGGCATCTCCCTGCCTTCATCTCACTCACCTGATGCATGTAGCAGTATGCATGTGTGTGATGGAGGCACTCAACACACCTTCTGAGCTCTGAGCTTTGTTGGCCACTGGCTTCCAAACACCTGTGTTTGTGACACGCCCTGCCCTCCCCAACATAGCTCAGGGGCCACCTGTTCTGTAATCTTTTGCTGGCTGTTGACCAGCGACTACTTCCAGCCCACGAGTGTGGCTCTCAGTTCCCACTTTTGTGCATCACTCCTGCCCCCAGCTTGACCTCTCGGTACTGGGCATTTAACAGGCTCATAGGGATCGGGTCCATTTTCAGTCTGAGATCTTGGAACTAGTACGTGTCAAGATCAGGGATTGATACATGAGTCATTCTGAACATCGAGAGTGCAGAGGTCACCCACTCTTGCTTCCTTCCCGGGGCATGGAAAGCAGCAGTGGAGTTGGCAGGAGGTCGTGGTCACTGGGAAGTTGGAGGAGAGGGCAGAGGAGCCTGGCATTGCTCAAACTCTGGCTGGAGACAGGTGGATCACAGTGCGCATTGACGGGGGAGGTTTCCTCCTCACCGAGAAGGAGAAGATTCATTTGTTTTCATTTTGTTTGACCAGGAAAGGGAGGCAGTGGGCATATTAACCTCCTCGGTGCAGTGTTCACACGTCAGTTAGTCTGTAGGTACCTGAGCGTGTCTGTTTGAAGGCCCAGAGGCGACCTAAACAAGGCCTAGAGATTCACGCTGTCCTGCTGTGGTTGTACTGGGTGACTAACCTGGTGAAAATGCTTTGGTGCCATCTACTGCTATCCATGGGTGTGTCACCAGAAGCTTAAAAAAGCCATCACAGAATGAAAGCTTTGGGGAAATTTTCAGATTAAATGGCATCTGTGTCCTCTTGGCCTTACAATTTACAGGAAAAGTTTTGAATACTTTTGGTAAAAGTTCTGATTGAAATGGCTTCTGTTTTCTTTTGCTCAAGTTAGAATCTGCATGTGTACTATTTCAGATGGATTCTTTCTTTCCCCAAGGAAATGGGCTGTGGGGCTGGGCTCACCTGGAAGTGATGAATGCTGAACTTAAATGCAGAGAGCATTCCGGGGCCTACGTGGGAGCCCAGTGTGTAGACTAGGGGGAACGCGCACTGCAAGTGTATCTGGAGTCCGGGTGACCTCCTTAGACGTTTTTGTAGCAATAGGATTAGCTTATTTGGAGAACAAGAGCCATTTTTAAGGCATTCCTACATTCTAAAATTTATTTCATGTATTCTAACTATAGCAAAAATCCAGAATCATGCATGTGGCTATTCTCAACATCTCTGAACACACTATTTGTTTAGGGTAATCCATTTCATTTTTCTGATTAGATAGCACTAAAAGTCATAATTGCCTCCTGGTTCAGTTAACCATCTTAAATTACAAATGACTTCCACTTATCTGGAAAGGTCTATTGGTAAGAGTTTCACGGTTGCTACATCAGCAATGGAATGAACCTAAACTTTATTTGATATCTATTATCATGTAATCTAGTTCTGTAACCCTTCTCAAAACAGTAGCATGTGTGTTTCTGTGGGTCACAGACCATATCATGGTTTGGCACTTTACAGTTGGAGAGAAGTCTAGGATTTGAAATTCTGTAAAATTAAGAACATTCCTAAAATGTAAATGCAGCAAGTTATGAATCACTTTGCCAGCTTGGTGATTGAAGTTGGAGCATTTAGAGATTTTTAGCATTAAAAAGCAAATTACTCCATTAGCATTTAATCAGAATACACAACATGGATCACAGTTGCACGTGTGTCTTTAATGCCCTGTGTAGGATTATTGTCTTGGTTGAGAAAAGATAAATTTCACGCTGCTTTTCACGTAAACTGTAAGCTCATGTTGCAGTCATTCTTCTTATTTTTTATTCCTCTAAAGATATTCTCTCTCCTCTTTTCCAGTAGAAGCTACTACTTTGTGTGGTCTCTGAAGGGTATTTGTGTTCAACCCCAATGTCCCAGTGGTGATTATGTGTAATATGATAGTCCATGAAATAATAAATTCCTACAAGTCTAACAGAAGTTGTCTTACTAAGCCATAAATTGTTCATGAAGAGGAACCGTGAAGATGCTTCTCTGGTTTCCAGCAGCCTGAACTAGTGGCAGACTGTAAGCTCTTCAGAAGTGCCTGTCCAGCTAAAGACAGGCATCCGTCTGTGTTACAGCAGCTCTGGCAGGCTGCCATTTGCCAAAATAATGTGACCGGGATCCAAAAGGGCACAGCGCCACCTTAGTTTTCCAAAGTGCAGATCTCTGAGCCAAAGGAGCAGAGCTGGGAAAGCTTGACAGGTGACGGGCTCCCCTGCCACCCCCTTCCTGCACTATGTCCATATACAACTAAAAAAATAATATTTAAAAACATCCACAACTGGCCATGCTGCCTGGTTGATTTAGCTATGGTTCCATCTGGAATCACTGGAATGGATGGCCTCCAGGCCTTCACTAATGAGGCTACAGGAGGGCACACACTAACACTGCACCACATACACAGACTGTGGGCAGGCACCGTTCCTCCCACGTCACTCAAAACGTTTAGCTCTGCCTAGTCTGACTCTATCAGGGAAACAGCAGAGAGAATACACCTAGACCATGGAGGAAAACTGCTGATACTCAAATCATTGTGACCTACCAAAATGGCAATTCATATGGTTCAGACTGTTAATAAACACACACTTGACAAATACTCTTTGGGAATCATAGTCAAGAAGTCTATAAGTTAGGCCTCGGTTTGTAGCTCAGTGGTAGAGCACTTGCCTAGCATGTGTGTGACACTGGGTTCGAGCCTCAGCACCACATAAGTATAAATAAATAAAATAAAGGTATTATGCTATCTATAACTAAAAGTATTTTTCAAAAGATGTCTAAGTGTACATATTAAAAATTATTTTAAAAAATAAAATAAAGTATGCAAGGCACCTAGCACAGTTTCCAGCACTTCACTGTAAAAGTTCAATAAATAGAATTTCTTATTCCAAAAAAAAAAAAAAAAAAGATGTCTGTAAGTTAAAGAGCACTAAATAATCATAATTTTATTTTTTTGACCGTAAAGTCACATCTTAAAAATTATAGTTGGAAAGAAACTCTGGAATTGACAATTGCACACACTTTTCAAACCAGCCCCTCAACATCCTTAGCTACTCACAATCCTGTTAGAATGGTGAAACAAATTAATGAAAGAGTAGCCACTAAGCAAGGTGACTCAGAATGACTTTCCAGGAAGGACCAGTGGCATCCAGTCAGCAGCCCAGAGCCACTCACATGCATGCCACCTAAATCTCTATGTCTTGAGGTCTCCCATGTCACATGGGCCACATAAAGTCTCTCTTCATCAGCTGTGGTGAACCAATGCATTTCCATCCAGCCAGTGTCCAGTGGCAGGCTCCACACAGGAAAGGCTCAGCACACATGAGGATGTTGCTGTCAAGAACTGTGAGGCTGCAAGACTATTCAGCACGGGCTTAGGACAAGGGGAAGGTTTGAAGAAGGAAAAAGACAAACATTTTTCCGTGGACACTGCTTTCATTTGTGCTTTGGAGAAATTCTATGACTCAGAAAAATAAAGTGGAGGCCATGTGGTATTTATGTGGTGCTAAAGATCAAACCCAGTGCCTTACCACATGCCAGGCAAACGCTCCACCACTGAGCCACAACTCCACCCCCCAGTCGTGGATTTTAAATCACAACCTTATACACCTCTTATTCACAATCCATACACCTTTAAAATACGTAATATCTAAAGTAACCAGAAAGCCAAGAGCATCATAACTGATTCCTTTGTATGGATCCTATCATTACTTCCTTTTTCTTGTGTTTTACTGTTTAGCATCTGGAACACAGGAGACAGTCAGTCAATCGCTGTTCAGTGAGTTGATAAGCCTTAAGACCCATTTCACGTACATATTTGCAGTGATCACTGTTTGATCTCTTCCACGTGTATGAGCCTTGTGGTGCTTTGTGCCTGAATGGGCCTTAAAGCTGTCTGCCTCTCTGTTCATCTGGTGTTGTAAACCACATGCAGTAAGGAGCTGCCCACTGCCTGTCACTGGCAAACACCATCAGGGATGTAAAAGCATTTGTCAATTTCAAGTCTACAGGTCCATTTACTTTAAAGTCTGAAACCCAATATTATCTATTTTTATAAAATTAAAGAATGCATTTGAGTAAGTATTTTACCTGGAACCACAAGTATGAACGTATTGTGTGGATCTACATGCGCTAATGACTATGATGGTTTTCTTTGGCAGTTTACGCGTGAACTTGGATATGGGCAAAGCAGCCTATGGATGGATGATCATGAAAGATGAGAATATCCCTGGTACAGTCGTTCGGACCAGCACCATACCAGAGGAACTGGGGCGCCTGGTGTACCTACTGACAGACAAAACAGGTACTCTGTAGTCTGTTTTCCATTGAGAGCAGCAGATCACATCCAGTCATAGATGTTCCTGGTTGTACATGGCCGTGTGTGTTGTAAGAGAATGTTGAAGTCATATTTAGAATTTTCCAGACTCTGTCTTTGAAAGTTGTTCATACAACTTAATCTTCGTCTTCTAATATGCACAGTATCCTTCAAGTTAGCAAAATGTTAAATTCTTGGGGCTTTAAGTGACCTATACTTTGAATTTTCTACAATCTTTTTTTTTTTTTTTTTTTTTTTTTTTTTTGGGGTACCGGGGATTGAACTCAGGGGCACTCGTCCACTGGGTCACATCCCCAGGCCTTTTTTGTATTTTATTTAGAGACAGGGTCTCACTGAGTTGCTAAGTGCCTCGCTATTGCTGAGGCTGGCTTTGAACTCGCGATCCTCCTGTCTCAGCCTCCCAAAGTGCTGGGATTACACGTGTGCGCCACTGCACCCGGCCTTGAATTTTCTACAATCTTATGGTTTTTTTTTTTTTTTTTTTAACAGTCTTTATAACACTTTTTTAGAGTGAAAAAATGCATGTTTGTTTCTCGTAGATGGTTACTTCTTAGCTTTTAGAAGGAAACAAGGCATGTGAATTTGGTATTTTAGTAATGTTCTCCTAAAGAGTTTTACTATAAACTATTTATCCCACCCTACAACTCTATGCCCTATTTGTTTTTATTTTGCATTTTTCCCTATTTTTATCAAAAAAAACTCAAATCATTTCATCAAATAATAAATAAAAAGATAAATAAGTCTACTGCTATAATAAAAGGTATAGCTTAAGGTTAAAATTCCTCCTTAATTTATCAACTCATAATTTTAAATTCCTAGTAATTATTCATGAACTAGAAATAAAAGAATACTTACATAATATGATAAAGACAATATTCCACATCATGTTTAATAATTACATAGTAGAAATATTCTTGTAATTGCCAGGAAGAAGATGGAGAAATTTATATACAACACTATTATTTAGCATTTATTTTGGAAGATCTAGCCATTGCAATAAGATAAGAAACCAAAATAAAGTATACAACTAAAGGAAGAGTACAAGTTTGAAGATACAAGAGTGAGCCACAGAAGTCAACTTACAGCTACTAAATTTAAGAAATCAGTGAAGTGTCAGGTTGTAGATTAGAATATCAAAAAGCGGCACTTTTATGTGTAGCTGTAGAACACACTGGAGAATAAAACTCCTTTCACAGTGGCACCTGTAGAACACATGAGTATGAACCTGAGGACTGGCAAGGGCATGTGTAAGAAATGTAACAGAAGATTTAAATAAATGCAAATTCAATATTCTGTAGGTGTCAGCTCTCGTGGTAAATTTGTAAGCTTAGAGCAATTCAAAATCCACTTTTGGGGGTTTTTTTGGTTTTTGTTTTCTTTGGTAACAGGGATTAAACCTAGGGGGCACTCAACCACTGAGCTAAGTTCCCAGCCCTTTTTATTTTGAGTTAGAGCCTTGCTAAAGTTACTGAGGCTGGCCTTAAAATCACAGTTCTCCTGCCTCAACCCCTCAAGCCGCTGGGATTACAGGCGTGTGCCATTGGGGTTTTTATTTGAATTTCATTCAAGCTTATTTTCTGTGGTACATGGAGGTACCTGACCAAGAAAGGATGATGCTCATAACTCCAAATGACTCACAAGTAACAATCGAGGGCCTTCTGACTCATGAAGGTAGAATGGGAAAATGTATTAGGATTTCCCTTCCCAACCTCATGGAGCTGACAGAAAAAAAATTTTAAGAATAAATCTGGGGGCTGGGGTTGTGGCTCAGCGGTAGAGTACTCGCTTAGCATGTGCGCGGCCGGGTTCGATCCTCAGCACCACGTAAACATAAATGCGTTGCATTGTGTACAACTAAAGCAAATAAATAAATATTTAAAAAAAAAAAAATAAAGAATAAATCTGATCCCAGCACTTGGGAGGCTGAGGCAGGAGGATCGCAAGTTCAAAGCCAGCCTCAGCAATGTTGAGGCACTTAGCAACTCACTGAGACCCTGTCTCTAATAAAATACAAAAAAGGGCTGGGGATGTGGCCCAGTGGTCAAGTGCCCCTGAGTTCAATCCCGGTACCAAAAAAAAAAGAATAAATCTGTAGTACTCAGGTAGTAGCTCAATGGTAGAGCGCTTGCCTGACACATGTAAGGCACTGGGTTCGATTCTCAGCACCACATAAAAGCACATTGTGTCCACCTACCGTCTACAACTAAAAATATTTCTTAAAAAGAAGAAAAAAAAGAAATCTGTTGCACTGCTAGCAAAAAAGAAAAAGAAAGAAAAAAAGCAAAAGTACAATGGTAGTCACAGAAATGGATTATTTCTGGAAAAGTGCTAGAAGCAATTTGAGAGAGAAGCCAGAACAAAGCACACCAAAGCTCCCCATGGCCCCCGCAGAGAGCCCACTAAGATGGAGAGAGAGCTCTGCAGAAGGGAGTCCTGGAGACATCCCGCCAGGAAGCACGTGGGGCACATGGAAATGTCGCGGGCCAGAGGGCCCCAGTCTACACCTTCCTGTCCATGCCTTGGAGCAGACGGCTGCCAGAGACGACTGTGGGCCAGAACTGGAGCTGCCTTCTCCTCACCTGGGGGCCTTGGGAAGAATGTGCCGACCTGCACACGAGCCCCTTGCCCGAAGCTCACAGACAGGGCTCAGGAACTCCAGGAGAAAGTCCTACTTCACAGCCAGCCTTGGGCTGATTGATGAAGCAGTGAGAAGCCAAGAGTCTACACGTCAAGTCAGGGTAGCAATGTGAGCAAGCAGCATGTTCCCCAAGAAAAGTACATGCCAAACCCCAAAGAGCTTTGGGAACATTTTCAGGAGTTAGGAGCATTTGGTTCTACGAGTAGGCTCAATATGCGACGAGCTGCATCTCTGCACACCACGGCAGTAAGCAGGACGCTGCGTGTGGGAAACACCGGTGAGAGTCCAGCAGGACTAGCATGCAGCTGGAAGTGAGTTTCAACACAAATGTGCTGACCAGAGGTAAGCTCTTAAAGAAGACCAGAAGAAACAGGCAGGCACCCCCTCTCTGCAGGGACCTCCATGGAGAGGACCTAACAGGCACACACTTCGTGAGTGGGGTTTTTTAGTACAGCAAGCATATGACAAAGCAGGGCTTCCTCTTGGCTTTGGTATCTTGTAAGACAAGTTTTGCAGTATTTGTGAAATTGAAGTGTATACCCTGCCATCCAGCAAGATCACTCCTACTTCTGTTCCCTAAAGACATGTTTGCAAATCTATGCCATGAGATGTACACAAGGATTTTCTTAGCATTATTTTGGTCAACAAAAGCAAACAACTGTCTAAATATAATCTTTAAAAAAAATTGGTCAGGAGTAGAATGGACAACCTGTGCCACGTCTTGCATCTTTAAGACAAATCAGAATCAATAGATAGTTGATATGTCTTCCTTAATACCAAGCAGAAGGAACTTTTAAAGCATCATTCAAGGAAGAGGATCACTGCATAATAATAGGAATTGCAAGTCTAAGTGTTTATGCACTTAAACAGCCTCAATTCACAAACAAGAATCGCTGAACTAGAGGAAGAAACTGATTATTACAGGAAGAAATTTTAGCTTCTCTTTAAATTATTGATAAGCCAAGCTGGCAAGAATCAGCCAAAATATACAAGATTTGAATAGCACCATTGCCAGCTTTGCTCTCCTGCTCACAGATGACATTGTTCATCTGATGCTGGGAACGTGCATTCTCATCAAACGTGAAAGATTCACAAAGATTAGACATGAGTTAGGCCCTGAGTCAAGTCAGTGAATTTCAAAGTGTAGGCATACTTGCCTAAAATAAAAAAGAAAAAAAAAAAAAGGTAGAAGTTTGGACTGGGGTTGTGGCTCAGAGGTAGAGCACTTGCCTAGCATGGTGAGGCACTGGGTTCGATACTCAGCACCACATATATGTAAATAAATAAAACAAAGGTTCATCAACAACTAAAATGATATTTTCTTATAAAAGGTAGAAGTTAATCATAAAATGATAAGTTCTTTAACCTCAGTATTTTGGGAAGTTGAAGAATACATTTTAAATGACACACGGATCCAAACAAAATTAGTAGAAATTTAAAAATTCTTAGAACTTTGCCAAGCACTGTGGTGCACACCTATAATCCCAGCAACTTGGGAGGCTGAGGCAGGAGGATCCCAAATTCCAGGCCAGTCTCAGCAACTCAGCAAGGCCCTAAGCACTTTAGTGAAACCCTCAAAATAAAAAGGGCTGGAAATGTGGTTCAATGGCTAAGCACCCTGGGTTCAATCTCACACCAAAAAAAAAAAAAAAGTTAAAAATTTTAAAAAATAAATAAAAATTATCAGAACTAAATGATGATAGAATTGTTTGCCATCAAAGCCTATGGGATGTTTAAGAGCAATGCCCTATAGGAGCTTTCCTTCACTTTTAATAGAAAAAGAAGAGAAGCTAAAAATTAATAATCTTGATGACCAACTTAGGAACAAGAAAACAAAGCTAAATGCATAGAAAGAAAGAGATCTTAAGACATAAGAGCAAAAATAAGTGATATGGTACACAAATCATCAAGTGGGGCCTGGTGGTGCACCTGGGGTCTAACTCCTCTACATGCCACAGGTTGCTTGAGCCCAGGAATTTGGGCCATCCTGGGCCACACAATGAGACCCCGTCTCTATTTTAAAAAAATAAAATAAAATAAAAATGGCCATACCAGGTACCATGTCACACACCTGTAATCCCAGGGTTTGGGAGGCTCAGACAGGAGGATCACAACTTCAAGGCCAGCCTCAGCGACTTAGGCCCTAAGCCACTTAACAAGACAGTATCTCTAAATAAATAAATAAATAAAAAGGGCTAGGGATGTGGCTCAGTGGTTAAGCGTCCCTGGGTTTGATCCCCAGTACAACAACAACAAAAAAAAAACTTGGCCAAATGCAAGTTGCTGTTCTATAATCCCAGTTCCTCTGGAGGCTAAGGCAGGAGGATCTCAAATTCAAGACAAACCTGGGCAACTGAGCAAGACCCTGACACGAATTTTTAAAATTTTAGGGAGCTGGGGATGTAGCTCAGTGGTAGAGATCTCCAGGTTCAATCCCTAGTTCCAAGAAGAGAAAATGTTGAAGAAATAGTGTCAACATAACCAGTCAGTCTTTTGAAAAGACAAATAATAAACACCTTGAAAGGCACAGTCTAGAGAAAACAAAAAGATATTAATTAAATATTCTGAAAGAAATGGGACAAAGCTACAGATATTAGTGATAGTTAAAATGAATTTTAAGAGGATATCAGTACTTTATAACCTATGACTTTGAAAACATGAGCAATGGAAAAAAATCTCATGAAAACAAAAGCTGTTAAAACACTGAGGAAACATGGGCTGGGGTTGTGGCTCAGCGGCAGAGTGCTCGCCTCGCACGAGCGCGGCCCGGGTTCGATCCTCAGCACCACGTAAACATAAATGCATTGCATTGTGTACAACTAAAGTAAATAAATAAATTAAAAAAAAAAAAAACACTGAGGAAACAGTTGTAGCACTCCCAAAACAATGAAAGAAAGGTAGGCTAGAAACCCCTGACACCAGCCCTGCAAGGCATGCATTCTACAACATACACAAAATTCATGGAGATGAGGAAAAAGGATGTTCCACTGATAGGACACTAACACCAAAGCAGGCAGGGAGAGCAAGCTGGAGACTTGAAAGTGTCCCTGGAATCTCTCTCAAAACCCTGGGTAAGCTGTTATGAGGCCGGATTAGTGTTGCTACAAATAGAAATACATTCTGCCCAAGTGGAGTGTACTTGGCAAAGGAAAGATGGTTTAATATTAAACCTGCACAGGTCAAAGGAGAAATCCAAAATGAAGTGCATGATAATAGGGAACCGTAACAGATAAAGGTGCTTGAAGCATTTGGTAAAATCGACACCTGCTTATGACTTAAGAGAAGCTGCTCATGAAGCTCAGCTACCTGGAGGTGGCCTTGACCCAGCTCTGACCCATGTCACCCGCAAGCTCTCCCCACTGAGGGGAGGGAGAACCCTGTGTGAGCACATCTTCCCCAGACAGAGAGAGCCATTGGATGTGGACATCACAGGAAGGGAGGTCACACACATCGACACAAAATCTCAGTCACAGAAACCTTCAGTGCGAGAAGCTGTTGCGCATGATGATCCAGTTAGATCTACCCAGAAACACAAGGTTGCTGAAATTCAGAAATCAGCAGGTGCAACGTATGTCTTCGGCACAGTACAGGGAGATTTCCATGTGACTCGGGAAGTCCATTGAGGCATTTGATAAATTTCAACACCCATTCATGATTAAGATCTCTGAGCAGGCCAAGAGGAAAGGGAACTCTTTATTCTGAAAAACTGTCTGCTCAACTCTGAAGAGTAGGATGGATGTGCACACGTCCCTCAAGACCAGGAAGAATGTGTTGTATTTGAGGTACTGGCTCATCCATAAAGCAAGGAAAAGGTTGGGGGTTAAGAAAAGAAGGAGAATCCTTAAAAAAAAAAAAAAAAAAGAAAAAAAAATTAGTTGTAAATGGACACAATATCTTTTTATGTGCATTTATTTTTATGTGGTGCTAAGGATCGAACCTAGTGCCTCACACGTGCAAGGCAGGTGCTCTGCCACTGAGCTACAGCCCCAGCTCAAGAAGGAGAATCTTATTAGCAAACAGCATAAATAGAAAATCCAAATAAGTTTACAGAGAAATATTAGAATCAGTGGCTCCCTTTAGCAAAATCAATATATGAAGTTTTACCTTAACATATGCAATAGCATAAAAACACAAAATTCTTAAGGATAAATGCATTTCCATTCCATTGTGGTTGGAGGTCGTGATGACATCAGTCCTTTTGAAGATACAGGAGCTCTTGTGTGGCCTCACGTCAGTCTTTCAGTGCTTCTTGTCCACTGTTGACAGTTCTTTTCTTTCAGTTCAGAAAACGTGGCTGCTCTGGCCTGTGGCTCAGATGGGTGCCATCCTGCAGCTGGTGTCCTGTGGGAATGCAGCTTTTCTTTCTGGATGAATCCAAGAGCTTTCCTTCATGATTGGTTTTCAAAACTCAGTTCTGATGTGCCTTGGCCTGGCTCTTTCATTTTACCCTGGTTTGGGGTTAGCTCAGTTGCTGGGCCTGTGTGGAGTCTTTGGCCAGATGTGGGGGCTTCTGCCATGGTTCCTCTGGGCGCGTGTTCAGCCCCACTCTCCTCCTGTCCTCAGATTCCAGAGCTAGGAGGATTGTGTCTCTGTTGCACACCCCTCGTGCCCTGAGATTCTGGGTTGGACGGAACTGGTGAGGACTGCCCTCCAGTGTAGTCAGTTCCCCTGTCACAAGTGCAGCCAGGTATTCATTTCTGTTATTGGAGGCTTTCATTCTCGCATTTACACTTAGTTCTTTTTCATAACCTCTATTGGTTTTCTGAGATATTCTGTTTTTTTTTTCATTTGTTCAGAGAGAATTTATAATCAATTACTGAAGCATTGCTCTGGTAATCCTTCTAAATCCTTGTTCGATGATTCCAATATAGGCCCCACCCTAAAGTTGACACAAGGTGACACCACCAGTGGTGTCAGACCCATCCAGTAAGTCAGAGGGGAGGATGAGGCCACTGGCTGCTCTTGCAGGCAGCCTGGAGGTCAGGAACCCAAGATCCAGGCTTCCTCTTGGGATGGGAATGCAGACATCCTGTGCTGTGAGGCCCCCAGGCCCAGGGTCCTACACCAGCTGCCCTCTGACTACAGTCAGAATCGCCTCCTGTGCCATTTCCAGGGCCAATGGTGGAGCCCATCAAGAGGAGCTAGGATGGGCTGGGGTTATAGCATAGAGCACTTGCCTAGTATGTGTGAGGCACTGAGTTCAATTCTCAGCACCACATATAACTAAAATAAAGGTACACTGACAACTAAAAAAAATATTTAAGGGGTTAGAACTATGGCTCAGTAGTAGAGTGCTCGTCTCGCATTTGTGAGGCCCTGGGTTCAATCCTCAGCACCACATAAATAAAAATAAAGGTATTGTGTCCACCTACAACTAAAAAAAATATTTAAAAAAAAAAAAAAAGGAGCTAGGAGAGTCATGTAGGACACCTGGTCGGTGCCAGAGGCCCTTTTGTGCCATTTGACCTGCACTGACATTTCTAAGCTTGCTGCTAGCCTGTTCTTTCATTTCATCTACCAGCAAGTACGTCCCCAGAAATACAGTAAGCTTGAGTGACCGCTGCATGCTTTCTGTGTCTCTCACCATGTAACATTTATAATAAATGTTCTGTGACATTATCCCTCCTTAAAATGCTGAGTTTTTATTTTACATTTTAAACAATGATGGAATTCTTGATTGCACCTGCCCCATTTTTTCATTTTGGAATTTGAGCTCCATCGGGGTAGGACTCATGATCTTAGCATGGGATCATGAAGTCAAAACCTCCTCACTCTATGCTGCTTTAAAGCAAACCAGTGATTCTTAAAACACAGTAAATAATCTTGGCACATGAGATTTTAAAAAGGATCATAGCAAAGCTACACAGAGTATATTAATGAGAGAAAAACCTATGCATTTCATTGTTGTTCATACAAGTCCTTGGAGGAATACAAGTCCTAGTATTGAAGCTGGGTGAGCTTTTTAAATTGGTTGGTCTGGAATTTTTTTTAACAACCTGTCTTAGTAATCATAGGTGAAGCCCTGTATCTAGAATGTTTCTGGCTGCATCTCCGGCCTTGGCCTCTTTCCCGGGAAGAACCGTCTCCCAGGGAGCTCTGGATTCATAGCCTGGTCTTGGGCTTGGGCCCGCCAGTCTTGCCCAAGGAAGGAGGACAGGATACCTACCTCCTGAGAGTCCCTGGAGCTGTGGAGATGGCAGCGTTGCTATGTCCTATCATGAAGACCACATAGACCAATCATGGGCTGATGGGAAATAGAAAACTAGTCATTTGGATACCTTATTTCTTTCTGCATGTGGATAGTTAACATTCTGTTACTTTCTCACTTAAGTTTTATTGAACCATGTATTCTGTCTGGTCTGATGGAACGAAAATAGGCTTTGGAGTCATACAGACATGGGTTGAGTCCTGGCTTCCCTCTGTGGGTGGCCTTGGCAGATCCCTAACCCTCTGAGCAGCCCAAATGTGCTTTCAGCCATTGAGGTTCCAAGAGTGCTGCTGGCTCTACATGGCTGGGGACAGTGGGTGAACACAGAAGCAGAAATTGAGGGCCAGCCTGTCAGGGGCTTCCCTTATACCCTTGCCCCAGGCTTTTAGCAACCTGTTGAGGCCAGTGCACATCTGGTGTTAGCAGGAAGGTGTTGCATCACAGGGACAAAAAGGATCTTTTTTTAGGGCTGGGGATATAGCTCAGTTGGTAGAGTGCTCGCCTTGCATGCACAAGGCCCTGGGTTTGATCCCCAGCACCAAAAATAAAAATAAAAAAAGGAGAAGAAGAAGAAGAAGAAGGATCCCTTTGGGTCTTGTAGTCCCTACTTCAGTAGATGGGTGGTTCCACTCCTCTGTTGTCCTCCGTGTGTGTGAATCAGTGGCCATTGCCAAGGTTCCAGCACAGAGACCTCTGCTTCTGGTGTCAGGGTGGAGCACAGGGGCAGAGGGCAGTTAGCAGACACCTTCCACCTGGCCCAAACTCCCCCTGGAATGGCCAGGAGTGAGCTAGTGTCCGAGGAGCCTTTTGTTCCTGACGTGGTGCTCGGTGACCCTCCGTGTGAGTGTGGATTGGGTCTGTGCTTCATCAGCATGCTTCTGACAAGAAGCGTCCATCATAGGGCTCTCTTGTTTGCTACGGCAGAGGAGAAAATGAAGTATCCCAATAATTGCATTATAGTTTCCTTCTTGTGGACAAGAAAGCAATGTGGTATAATTAGGTTTGATTGGAATGCACGTTTCCGGTAAGATCCAAAATTAATGATGTTGCTATAGTGACACATCTGCGGCCACCAGTGCGTGAAACATAAAGTAATTCATTCGACAAGAGTAGACATCTGTGAACTGCAAGGATGCAGACCATATTGACACTGACCAGAAATACTAGACATTGTGTGATAAATGAACAAGTGATGCTGAAGCAGGAGGATGGATAATTTGTACTTGCTCTGCTGGGAGGACTTTAATCTTCTCACTGGTTGCATTTGACAATGCCATTGTTTAAAGAACAATGCTGCAGAGAATTCATAAATTTTAAAACTTAATTCAGGGTGTAGCCTACTAAAGTAATACACTAATTCCTTTGTTAGGGAGTTTTTATCTTCATGTAGTATGAAGCCATTACTACAAATACCCACTGAAACAGCAGGTTTGTAGGACTCACATTTTAACTATAGCATCCATTACCCCAAAATTCTGTGCTGTCCAGACTTGAGTCATGTGTGTTTCTCGGGACACGTTGTCGTGAGGGAAAGCCTGTTTCCAAATTCTTAAGGGCAGTGGAGCTGGTGTGCATGCTAGTCAGTGCAAACAAGGCTTGCAGATGTCACAAATGAGATTTAGCCATGTTATTAGTGTCCCCTGTGAATGACAATGAGGACATTTCAGTTACAGCACACATCCCTAGTCATACCGGTGCATTATTCACTGAGGTGTGCGCTTGGGTGTGGGTCCTACATGACATTCCGGGATGCTTGGACCGGTTGAGATACCTTACACATACAGTAGCTGCACTGACTCTACTAGTGGGAAGCTCAGCTTCCAGGAGAGCCTGATCTATAGTGAATGTAATGTGGATTCCGCTTTAAATAATGTTAGGTATTTGTGAAGACCAAGGCATACTTCAGAGTTTGGTGAGTCAGTCTTATCATTGAGAAGTTGTTTCCATCCATTCGTGGTGGTCTAGGTAAGTTTGCTTGGATGTGACCACTGATCATGCTTGGATGTTTGCCTAGCTAGGGTCTTCCTGAGAAATGGTATCCCTCTGGGTAAGAGTTGCCTTCGTTTACATATTACAATCACCTGCCTGCTCTTTTGTTATGGCCTGGCGAGTCTTGTTAGGAAACCAAATCACAGCCCAGTCACCTCTGGTCAGCGGCTCGGCATCTTCCCCCCAGCGTCTCCTCTGCTGGTTGAGGGCAGCATCTGCCACTGCCCTGAGAGCGGTACCTTCAGGACTCCACCTTAGAACCAGGTTCCTCTGTGCTTGCTCTGTTCACTGCAGTCCAGGAAACCTGTGCTTCCTCAAGGAGCCACTGCACTTCCATTAGAAATCCCAGACAGACCTGGGGACTTCGTATCATAACCACCCTGTTGCTGTTCTCTGCTATGGAGGCTCTCTTACCATCTGTGGTTTTTTTTTTTTTTTTTTTTTTTTTTTTATATTTATTTATTTGTTTTAGTTGTACACAATGCCTTTCTTCTTACATGGTGCTGAGGGTCAAACCCGGGCCGCCCATGTGCTAGGCAAGCGCTATACCGCTGAGCCACAACCCCAGCCCCTTACCATCTGGTTTTTAAGTTAGTTCCTCCTTTTTTAAAATTTCTAGCCTATTCCATTTTGTCCAACAAAAGTTATAGAAATCATTAACTGGTTAAAATCATGAAAAGATTTGAGATAAGATTTGAAAAATAATTCTCTGTTTTTTACTTAATCTTGCTACATTATCTACTATTGTACAAGAGGACAAAGTAAGCCTGAAATTAATAAGTTGTGAAAAATATTTTCAGGACTCCTCTTAATATTTGAGGAAACTATGCCCCACCCTCAAAGGAATGTCTGTAAGTATTCTAATTTCTTTGGCCCTACAAGGTGTGAGTATCTTAAGTGAAATGGCAAAATAAAAAAGCCAAATATTTCATTGTTTATTTGATGAGAAATACTAGTCATTTGTTTGAATATATCAGTTTTAAACTGCTTTCAACATCATTTATCAGCAATTTTAGAAGATGCAGAGTAATTATCACATAGTCATTTGATGCAGATGAGAAACACAGAATGTGTCACTCTCCTAGCATTCGGTATAACTGTGACAGCTCAGCACCATCCAAGACATCCTCATCGTCCCAGCAGCCCTGCATGCACTAGAGCCACTCCTGGTCCTCCCCTCCCGCCCACCACCTGGGTGACCCCCAGTCTGCTTCCATGCCTGGATTTGTCCAGTGTGGACATTTCATGTGGATGAAATCATGCAACACATGGCCTGTGTGTCTGTCTTCTTTGATTTAGCAGAACGTTTGCAAGTTCATCCATACTGTAGTATTCGTTTGTATCACCACATAGCATTCACCTATATGGATATACCACATTTTGCTTATCCATTTTTGAGTGGGGGTGGGCATTTGGGTTGTTTCTCCTTCTTGCCTGTTACAGATGGTTCTGCTTGTGAACACTCAAGACTCTAGGCAAGAAAAAGGAAGTGGCGTTCGTGTTGCAAAGGTTCTACTTGTGTGTAAATTGGTCTGTATATAGGAGGAAATCCAGAGGAATCCCCTAAAAATATGTCAACAACAATACTAATGAGTTTGCAGGATGCAAGATCAGTGTACAAAAATGAATTGTATTTTTATATACTAACAATGAACTATCCAAAATAGATTTAAGAAAGCAATTTCATTTATAATTGCATCAGAAAATGAAATACTTTTTGATATTAAGATGGCTACAGAGCTTCCCAAACTGATCCATAGATTCTACACAGTGCCTGTTAAAATCCTAGCTATCTTCTTTCCAGAATCTACAAGCTGATCCATGGGTTGTACCACATGCAGATACAGGAGGGACCATTGATAGCTCGAACAATACTGAAAATGAATAAAGTTGGAAGACTCATGCTTCCAGTTTCAGACTCCACTACAAAGCCAGTCAAGACAGTGTGGTACTGCATAAAGATAGACACGGATGAATAGAGTTGAGAGGCCATAAGTAAAGCTTTTTTTGTTTTGTTTTGTTTTTTGTTTTGTTTTGTTTTGTAGTCAGCTAGCTTTGACAAAGATGTCAAAACAGTTCCTTGGGAAAAGGAACAGACTTTTAAAAAAAAGTGCTGTGCAAGAAATGGAGTTGAATTCCTTCTTTACATCATACACAAAATAGATCAGAATAGATCACAGACCTAAATGTAAACATTAAAATTGTAGTATTTTAACTTTCTCAGTCTTCAGAAATTATTCTGAGTTCTCCCTTTTATTCTTCCCATTTCCAAATGAATGAGCAACCAATAAAAGGCTTTTAGGAATCTAAATACAGAGCTTCACAGCTCAAACTGAAGACATCAGTTGTCTTTTAGAAGACGGTCAACTGAATGTGCTCTTGTAACGGTGCATTGAGTATCTTAGGTAGGTCTGCCTGGATATGTCTGTGGTAATGAGCTGCTCTCCTACATTTCAGAGGTCTCTGAGCATGTACAGAATCACTCTCAAGGTTTTTCCAAAGGGTGATAAGAAGCAAAGCATAATAAACAGCATTGTGGAAGTTGGGAGCCTCAGCACTGGAATATGTTCAGCAGGCTTAAAAAGGACAGTAACCAGAGTGCTGGGTTAAAAAAGGAGACACTTTAGAGCCCCAGCATCACTGTCTAAAAATAGTCTGAATGGAGTGATTGTGATCCTGTGTCTTTGTTTGAGGAAATACTTGTTGTCCATGTAAATTTATTGCATTTGGAAATGCCAAATTTTTCTCTAGTAATTTCTGAAAAAGGATGCCCCACATTAAATGATATATCACATGATTCATTACATGCGATGCCTTGAGTAGGTCACTGTCCACCCCCTTGCTTCCTGGACGCCATGAGCTGACTGCTTTCCTCCTCCATGCCCTTCTGCCATGAAATTCTGCCTTATTTCAGAACCAGAGCTAAGGAGTAGCTGACGATGGCTGAGCGTCTGAAACTGTGAGCCCCACAGAAACTCCTCTCCTCCAGGTCGTTCTGGTCAGGCATTTGTTCACAGTGACGAGAAGCTGACTGAGGCAGCTGTATACACCTGGGTTCAGAAGACCCTCAATAGGACGTCTGCAGCCATGAGCCAGGAGGTTCCCACACAGCTGAGGAGCACCTCAGCCCACCTAGATGCTGCCTGCAGTGAGATGAATTACTCTTCAAAGACAATTGCTCCTTAAAACCAAAATATGTTATTTAATCTCAAAACTTATAATATGTAAGCCAGCAAATTTCATGTGAATAATAGAACTTGACAGGGGCTGGGGTTGCAGCTCAGTGGTAGAGCGCTTGCCTAGCACATGTGAGGCACTGGGTTTGATCCTCAGCACCACATAAAAATAAAGAAAGAAAGAACTTGACAGTTTTTAATGAGGAAACAGGTGTCAAGAGTTGGTTTATCGCCTGGCAAATGGTTGTATAACTACCAAACCCTAACAACACAGTTTAAGGCTTCCTGTCAACTTTTTTTTTTTTTTTTTTGGTATCGGGGATTGAACCCAGGGGCACTCGACCACTGGGCCACATCCCCAGCCCTTTTTTGTATTTTATTAGAGACAGGGTCTCACTGAGTTGCTAAGTGCCTCGCCATTGCTGAGGCTGGCTTTGAACTCGTGATCCTCCTGCCTCAGCCTCCCAAGTGCTGGGATTACAGGCGTGCGCCACCGCGCCTGGCTTCCTGTCAACTTTGTGACTAAACTTCTCTGGTGATTATGTTGTGATAACTATTCACGTCAGTGCTTCCCCACGTCACCATCCGTGCACAGTCCCTGTCTGAGCTCCTAGATGGCTACAGAAGCACCAAGGGAAGAAGAGGTTCCACAGCCATTCATTGCTGCACATTCTTTTCATATTCATAGGGCTGTCAAGCTCCTCCTATGTTCTGTGAGCACATTAAGTAAATCACTTGCATCTCATGCGTTTTTGTATATTGCATGAAATATGCATGACCCAGCTTTTCTGCAGTCCTGATGAGTAGTATTTTTTATGCCTCTGATGTAAATAAGCAGCTCCTGGTAGCTGTCTTTCGAAAACTCCCCTAAGGAAAGTGTGTCTTCTCTTTCTTAAACTTGCACCCTGTCTTACAGGTGATACAAAGGTATGCCAAGGGCTCACCACATCTCTAGTGTCTGTTTCTTGGTCTAACAGTGCATAATTTTTCAAGATAGGATATCTTAAAGCTGATGGGCATGTCGACTAGGTTCCCATTGGTGTCTTCCTCAGCTGTGCTCTCTACTGCGACTGTGTAGTTGGTGACCCTGCTTCCTAGTGTTATGCCTGTCCCTTTCCAAACAGGCAGAAGTTGCATTCCTGCCACAAAACAGATCCAGGAGGCAGAATGTAGAGCTCTTGTTTAACTAGAGCCCCACCCGCTGTTGCAGGTGGAGCACTCCTCCCTCCGTGGTGCATGCACAGTGTCCTGGTCGCACAGGCAGCCCTGAGAGCAGGCGGGTGCAGACCAAGATCCAGAGCTGAGGCCTTCCTCATGCAGTGCTGTGCTTTGTCCTAGGAACTCTCACCCAGAATGAGATGACATTCAGGCGGCTCCATCTGGGCACCGTCTCCTATGGAGCTGACACGATGGATGAGATCCAGGCCCACGTCCTGAGCTCCTACACACAGGTGCGCGATTCGCTTCTCCAAGAGACGTGGGAGTGGGGGGCTGAGACCCTGCTGAGCTTCCGAGCCTGAGAGCTGCTCGTCTGTTACAGTCCTCTCCAATTGTTACATCTTATTACAGTGTCGCTTCAGTCGTGAGTCCTAACATCCCAATCCAGAAGTAGTTTTCAGTAAGCATTTCCCGTATCAGTGGAGTCACAGAAGGGATAGAGGGCCTGAATCATTTACTTACAGTGTTTCTTACTGAATTATTTGTTTAAAAAAAAGTTATTCAATAAGCAGTATGTTTAAAGAATACTCACTAGATACTGTCTCTAGTGTGTTTCCTAACAGTCCCTTTGTTTTTCTACATAATTGATGAAACTTTCTCAAAAAAAATTTTATTGTTTTTAATTTATTTTTATTTTTATTTTTATTTTTTGTATTGGGGATTGAACTCAGGGGCACTGGACCCCTGGGCCACATCCCCAGCCCTTTTTTGTATTTTATTAGAGACAGGGTCTCACTGAGTTGCTTAATGCCTCGCCATTCCTGAGGCTGGCTTTGAACTCGCAATCCTCCTGCCTCAGCCTCCCAAGTGCTGGGATTACACGTGTGCGCCACCTGCTCTCTCAAATTTTTAAAAGTAAATTCTTTTTTTCATTAAACAAAAGTAGATAGTGTAGTACTATGAATCCTCATATACCTGTCATTCAACGCTCAACAATTTTCGGTACCTGAAGGATTCTCTCATCATATTTTGAAGTGATGCTCAAAAATCACAAAATCATATTAGTGTGTGTGTGTGTGTGTGTGTGTGTGTGTGTGTGTGTGTTTTTGGCACCGGGGATTGAACTCAGGGGCACTTGACCACTGGGCCACATCCCCAGCCCTTTTTTGTATTTTATTAAAGATAGGGTCTCACTGAGTTGCTAAGTGCCTCATCATTGCTGAGGCTGGCTTTGAACTCATGATCCTCCTGCCTCAGCCTCCCAAATGCTGGGATTACAAGCGTGTGCCACCGTGCCCAGCGTCTATAAATTATTCATTACATGTCTCTAATAGATAAAGATTTGGGGTTGGTAAGAAATACAAGAGTTCTCTGAGGTGTCTGCAGGAATTATGTGGTTTTTTGTTTGTTTGTTTGTTTGTTTGTTTGTTTTTGTTGTTTTTTGTACAGGAGATTGAAGCCAGAGGTGCTTAACCACTGAACCACATCCCCAGCCCTTTTTATTTGTTAATTTTTCATTTTGAGACAGGGCCTCACTAAGTTGCTGAGGCTGGCTTCGAACTCACAATCCTCCTGCCTCAGCCTCCTGAGCCGCTGGGATTATAGGCTGTACCACTGCACCTGCCTAGGAATTGTGTGCTTTGAATGTGAGGATGCCCTCTGTGATCTATCCTTGGGTCTGGCTGCTTTTCACAGTCTGTGCTTCTAACATTAAACTGTGTGTAGTTCAAATGGAAGGTGTGCACAGCCCTGGCCCCATGTAGTATATGTATCTCATTCATTTGGATCTCTTCTTACCTGTCATGATTTTGAAGTCGCTGATTCGGTATAATTAAACGTAGCCATTCAAGGCCATGTATTTAACATGCCAGGTACAAAACTGTGGTCTGTCAGGAATTTCCCCGTCTCAGGCCACTTCTCTGCCTATTTGTTGGTTTGCTCTGAATGCAGTAACCCTATCATTTTGAGTCCAGGCCTTGGGTTTCAAGAAGTGCATAGCTCAGCCCAGGGACCAGAGCTCAGGTCTTGTCGGCAGACTTGCAACCTCAGCCCAGAGCCAGGGAATGTCCCACACGTGCTCATTCACTCCAAAGGCTTGGTGCAGACTGGACTGAATGGCACTTTGCCTTTGCAGTTTCCCGTGTGACAGGTCAGAATCCCATTGTCAGCAGTGTGCACTACTGTTTGGAAACTCCCTCCTCTGCAGTTGCTACCAGTCGGCATGTACTGCACCCTGGAGGGTCGCCGCGTAAAAAGACCTCATTTTCATACATAGAAATGCTCACTGTGTATTCATTCCTTCATGCATTCACAGGGCATCAAACCCAGGCCCTCATGCATGCTAGGCATGTGTTCTACCAGCGAGCCACATCCCTAGCTCTAGATTATTCATTAATAGAAGAGAAATTTGAAACAAAGGAGTAAAGCTTCCCTTCTCTCCTAGCATCCTGTGTCTATATTGAAGTAGTGCCTGATTTTATCTGTTTTTCTAAAATTAATCTACATTATCCATGTATATGGTTTTAATAGTTCCAAATAAGTTACTTTGTGTTTCTTTTTAGTTGTCAATGGATCGTTATTTTATTTATTTATATGTGGTACTGAGAATCCAACCCAGCGCCTCACACATGCGAGGCAGGTGCTCTACCACAGATCCACAACCCCAGCCCCAAATAAGTCTTTTTTTTTTTTTTTTTTTTTTTTTTTTTTTTTTTTTTTTGGTACTGGGGGGTAAACTCAGGGGCACTCTACCAGTGGGTCACATCCCCAGCCCTTTTTTGTATTTTTATTAGAGACAGGGTCTCACTGAGTTGCTAAGTGCCTCGCCATTGCTGAGGCTGGCTTCGAACTCGCGATCCTCCTGCCTCAGCCTCCCAAAGTGCTGGGATTACAGGCGTGCGCCACCACGCCCGGCTCAAATAAGTCATTTTAATAGCAAAAGGTAAAAGCAGAAAAGATCAAAAATGGTTACAAAGAGACAACAGATATTTAAAGTTCATACCTGAGAGGATTTTAAAGGTTGTTTCTACTGAGAGCTGTCTGTACACCGTGCCTCGTGTGTGACATCGATGTCATCCTCGTTCTGTGTTCTGCTTCTTAGTGAGGTGACAGAGGTCTGGCAGGTCCACTGTGATATAGCACAGATCTTTCATAACCTGGTTACGTTCCCCTCTGCAAGCACTCGGTGATGGAGGGCATAGTCCTTAATGGAATCTGTGTGGAATTCGATTGTGCAGGCATAAGTGAGCAGGGTTCAGAAGAGGGGAGCGGCTGGGCCTCTCTGCTGCAGGGCAGTGGCATTGTGAGCCCAGTGCAGGTGTGGAGAGCGGTGCAAGCCAAGCACCAGGCAGCCCTCTAAGCAGTGGGAGGCTCACAGTTCAGTGGCTCTCTACACCCAGTCCCGCTTCCTAGGGTTGTCATGAGCTGTCTGAAGTTACTAGGAGAAAGGTGTGCAGATCCTATTGGGGTCAGGACAGTGTTCTCCAGCACACTGCTCAAGCAGGAGGTGAATCACAGGAGTTACCACTTGGGCTGACAATTCACTCACACTGCTGGGTCTGATGAGGGCCAGATGTAGTCACGGTGCACAGTGGGCAGCTGCTTTGAGGTATGAGGGGTCATATTTCCTCCAAAGGAACCTACAACTTCACACGACTGCATCTCATTACCATTAGATATGAACCTGACACGTCAGTTCAGTGACTGTATGGCCAGGTTTGCGTGTGGTGGTGTGCAGGGAGGAGTGTTAACAAGCTCCATCCGGCTCTCAGCTTTACAGCACTTTGTCCAAGCACTGTCTGAGAAAGCAGAAATACGTTGTAGCCATTGCTGTTCCATTCACTTGTCAACTTGCTCTGTGTTTAGAAGCAAAAGAACAGGAACTATTGAGAACTTTTTATTCTCCAGGAACAGGGATTATTCAGGATGTAGCAAAGTTGTGCCACAGATGAAGTGAGGTAAAGTAAAAAGAAATGGTCAGGGGCTGGGATTGTGGCTCAGCGGTAGAGCGCTCACCTAGCATGTGGGCGACCCGGGTTCGATCCTCAGCACCATGTACAAATAAAATACATTGAATAAAACGCATTGTGTATAACTAAAGCAAATAAATAAAAATATTTAAAAAAAAAAAAAAAAAAAGAAATGGTCAGGTTTTAAGTTATAGCAACTATCTTGGTATGCTCAACCACCTGGAAATCTCAAAGCACTTTACATTCCTAAGACAGAAAAGTAGCTCAGCTGTGTGGGACACAGACTCACATCAAACCACTCTTTTTACCCTAGCGACTCCTCTTAGTTTACAAAATAACATGTGTTAGTAATCCCTGTGTCAGCACTTAGTTTTCTTTTTGGCCCATAATTATGTAACATTCTTCATCTTAAAGGTTCATCCTCAAACCGGTGGAAACAACCCCAGTTCAACCCCACCAAGAAAAGCCCAGTCTTCAACCCCCAAAGTCAGGAAGAGTGTCAGCAGTAGAGTCCACGAGGCAGTGAAAGCCATTGCCCTGTGCCACAACGTGACCCCCGTGTACGAGTCCCAGGCTGGCGTCACTGGGGAGACCGAGTCTGCCGAGGCAGACCAAGACTTCAGTGACGAGAACCGCACCTACCACGCGTCCAGCCCAGACGAGGTGAGTCACGCTCCTCAGAGGCTCTGGCTTCAGGAGGTGGTTTCTTATGGTGCGGAGCCCTGTGACCGCTGTGCGCTGGCTCTCTAGCCTGGGGAGCAAGGGCTGTGTCCCAGCCTCGGCCCCTGCACTGTCTGCAGAGTGAGGACTGCCCGCCTGGCCCAGCGCGTGCACTCCTTGGTCCTGAGACGGCTCTCCCAGGATAGCTGGGGGCTAGTTACAGGAGGTGACGTGAGGAAAGCCAGAGGGCTTCGAGTTTATAGACTGACTCGTGACAAAGGCAGATCTTCATAAAGCTGTTGAGACTTGGGACTGTTATACACTCTGCCATCCAACCTTTTCCTCATCTCCCATTGAATCATCAGGTTCACATATTAAATTTCCAGGTATTTTGTCAGAATTTAGATATAATGTATCTATTTCAAAAAAGAACTAGAGCCGGGCGCGGTGGCGCACACCTGTAATCCCAGCACTTTGGGAGGCTGAGGCAGGAGGATCTCGAGTTCAAAGCCAGCCTCAGCAGTGGCGAGGCACTTAGCAACTCAGTGAGATCCTGTCTCTAAATAAATAAAATACAAAAAAGGGCTGGGGATGTGGCCCAGTGGACGAGTGCCCCTGAGTTCAATCCCCGGTACCACAAAAAAAAAAAAAAAAAAGAACTAGTGCCAGGAGTGGTGGCTGACACCTGTAATTCAGTGACTTGGGACACTGAGACAGGAGGATTGCAAGTTCAAGGCCAGCCTCTCAGCAACTTGGCAGGACATTGTATCAAAATAAAAATAAAAAGGACTGGGGATGTGGCTCAGTGGTGAAACACCCTTGGATTTAATGCCCAGTACTAAAAAGCTAGAAAATTAGTATCTAAATAATTTCAAAAATTAAGAGAAGTGGTAAAATCGTAAATAAGGTAAATTAAACCTTTCTACCTTTACATCATTCTTTAATTTTTGATTTTCAGAATGGTAAAGTTCATTACTAAATCTTTCTAATACCTCTGTGGTCTTAGCATTCTTCATGTGCAGCTTGGTGTACACTCTGTGCCCTCGAGGAACTCGAGATGGTGCTGTGAAGTAGTCAGACCAGCTGTGGAAGCTGGGTGAACAGACTGCGGCTCCAGGGGCCTGGTGAAACTGGGTCACCTACGTGAGTAATCGGAGGGGAAGTGCCTCTCATCAGAGTGAAAAGAGAAACGCAGACCCGTGTCTCCAGAGCGGAGGCTGTTGGCCCTGGTGAGCAGCTTTACTACAGAGGAGAAGTCTCTGCTCTGCAGAGCATTCTGGTCCACAAGCAAGGTGCGCCTCTCTCCTCCCTCACAGCACTGGCTGTCCAGTGTGGAGGTGGCACAGGCCTCACAAGTCCTTTTCTAGAGCATATCCAAGAAAAACGAGAGCACGTGTGCACCCAGCCACTTGAACACGTGTGTCCATGGCATTGTAGCCCACAGGTGGAACCAGCCCCAACCCGAGGTGGAGGGGCAGAAGTGGTCTGCCCATGCAGAGGAGGAGCAGCCAGTCATGAGAAGGAATGCCGCAGTGCGGAACCCGGGGAGTGGACACTCTGTCCAGGAGGCCCGTCACAGGAGGCCGCACAGCATGCGATTCCATGCATACGAAATGTCCAGAACAAGGAAGGCGCCGGAAGACAGCACAGTGTGGTTGCCAGTGGCCAGGGAGTGATGGCGACAGGTCAGGACATCTTTTTAGGGAGAGGAAATGTTCTAGAACTAACGGTCATGATGAGCGTACAGCAGCGCAGACCGTGCTCCGCAGAGCCATGAGAGAGAAGCCGTGGAGTGAGGGGACAGGCCACTAGACGGAAGGAAGGGGCACTGACCCGGGGCTGCTGCACAGCAGGCTGGCAGACCTGAGGAGCGTGGGGCACGGGGCAGCGAGGACAGACAGCCCTGAGGGCACTCGGGTCACAGGCCGTGCACACGGCCATGGCCGTGGAGAGCAGAGCCTTGGGGGGGGGGGGCAGGTGAGCACAGGAGGGTGGCCCACACTGAGTGGCCTGTCAGGAAAGGGTCCTCATAAGCAGCCTGAACAAGTGTCCACCCCAGGAAGACAGGAAAGAGCAGGTGCTCCTGCGTGGGAAATGGAGGGGAGCCCACCCCACCTGTGCGCAGGGCCCCACCAGGGGTGGACATTGCCCAGAACCCAGGTCTCCTTGTCTCCTGCCGGCTCTGGAAGCAGAAGGGTTCTGCATGTTGGGCTAGGAGCAAACAGTGCCACCATCTGCTTCTCCACAAGAACATTGTGCCTGTGTCTCCTGGGGCGGGGCAGGGTTCCTGCCAGCAGGGCTCTCGATAAGGTGTGCCTTCGCAGGAAGCCACTGGCACCTGACTCCACAGCGCCACCCTCCCTCAGGAGGTGAGGGCCGGCAGCTGTCCACATGTAGCGCCCAGGAAGGAGGAGAGCCCCCGCGTCCTGCAGGTCCTTCTCTGAGCTGGCTGTCAGGGTTGAGGACTGATGCTGACCTGAGATGGATGGGTGGGCGTGAAGACGTGTCACCTCTTCCACCAGCGTTCTTCTGGAGGTAGTGGCGTTCGGCGGTTCCCCTGAAGTTGGTCCGTGGGATTTAAGGACATGTGGCCCCAGTTGACTTCCCTGACACATGATGATGGGAGGAGTGGAGAGAAAGCCTGCGTGCACCAGCAGGTCTGTGGCACTGCGCGGAGCGCATGGCACTGCTGTCTTTGAAACAAGCACTGGAAGCTCCGCGGGCGCTGATTCCTGAGGTGTGGCAAGGTGCATCCAAAGTTGAGAAGGCGTTTGCCCTCCTGGTACATGACACACTGACGAGGAACCGGGTCCCTATTCTCAGAGGACACCGACACCATCTGCGATAACTGGGGTTTGTTGAACTGTGGGATTTCCAGGAGGCTCCAGAGTGAACTCAGCTGTGGAAAGAGGGGAAGCTGGGGGCGGGGAACTGAGCGCCATTCCTTGCTCATGCTCTCCCTGCAGCGCCTCTTCTCAGTCCTACAGCTGACGGCCCAGTGCTCAGGGCCCCTCCACCACAGCCCCACTCTCTCCTGAGCTTTGTCCGTCAGTGAATCCGCACAGACCTCTGGTGGCCGTTTCAGTGCAGCGTGTGGAATCAGTGCACGTCAAGGTCTGTTGTGCAGTGGTAGGGAACTTAAGAGAACACGCACGTCTCAACAGCCATGAGCAGGTGGGGGCCAGAACCGACAGGCTTGTGGGTAAGACATACAGGACTTACTTACCAAGTGCCATCTTCTTAACCGAGGGCCACCAGGTGCCACCGTCTTGGCAAAGGCTTTGAGACAGATGTGGGCATTGGTGGCTGCCTTTTGAAGGGAAGCAAGACTTTCCTGTGGAGACAGGGCTAAGCACGGGGTCTGTGCTATTGCTGAGCGGCGAGGGGTCCTCGCCCACGCATCCCGTGTTGGGGAACAGCTACTTCCTGGCTGTGATGTGGGGCGCTGGGGCCAGAGGCCTTCCAAGGAATGTGTTATTGAAGATTTAAAAATACTGCACTGTGTGTTTCCCATATTTCCTGCCAAAAAGGTACAGATTTTGGTAAAAGTAGATGAGACTTTTTAAAATTTTTACATATCATAACACTTTTTAAACCTTGACCTAGGAATTTGTAATAGAGGTTTCATTGATTCAGAAATTACTAAGAATTTAGAGAAGTTATAACACGGAAATTATTAATCTCATATGTAACTTTTTTGACCTGTTTGGAAATTGGACATTGATTGAAAGTAGCAGAATGTTAAGTAATTTTTTTAATCCCTGATATATATCTTAAATCTGAAAATGAAAACAGTAGACTTCATCATAATTTTTAAAGAGCTGTATTGATGCAATGTTTGCAAATCCCCAAAGCCTCAGGAAAATAATCTAAATGGTTCATTATTTAGCTTATTGAACTTCACTGCAGTTAGGTTGACGGATGATAGCAATGTTTCCCAATCACCCAAGTACCGTTTTAAAAGCATTTTTTATTGAATAAAGTGCTTAGAATATTGCACCCTGGAGCTTTATTTAGGGAAATGGTTCGATTGATGTTTTCTGTTTAACCTCAGCTTTGACCTATCACAACATATATGGTTAATAAGCTGCAGTGTCATTTAAGCGACCTGACTACTTCCTTGCATTCCTTATCAATGCTGCACTCTTACAGCCCTGTTGGTTACGGTGCCAGTGTCATCTCATCCAGAGAAAGAGTGTCATTTGTTAGGCAGAATGCCCTGGCGTTTGAGTCTCTGGCTGCCACCATTGGCTGTTCTTCACAGTGTATGCAGCCTTGCTTCCCATTTTCCTGGAAGCAGAAAGGATCTTTTATCTTACCTACAGGTGCGCACAGATGAATTTTTATTAAACAAATAATGGAATTCTGGAGGAATTAATTATAAGTCTGTAGAGGTTCTAAAGTCATTTGATGCTTGCGGCGGTGTGAGTGTCGGGATGCTGGAGGAGTGGCAGAGAGCGATGCTGGTGTCTGTGCATAACAGCAGCACGGTGTTCGGGCTGGGAGACTGCCCTGCCCATTGTTTCTTATGATAAGTGATCAATAGTTTATTTTCTCTAGGAGAGCAGAAGGTTCTGCTTCCTGTCACTTGTCTCTCCAGGCTCAGCATAGCCCTAGCCGAGAGACGTCAGTGCTCCCTGGAAATTCCTTCCTGGTTTAAAGCTAGTCCCCCTGGTTGGCACACTCATCGAGTGCAGTTGCAGGAAGCCTGTGTGGAGTACATGTCTTGTGTGGTCATGAAGGACTTTAGCTCAGAGCCTCCAGGGACTGGGGCCTGGTAGGACAGACCTGAGACCTCCACTGCTCTGGTCCAAGCAGATCCGCTATGGTTTTTAATGGCCGCCTGGCTCTGTGGCACCCTTTCCCGCTGTGGCTGCATGTCCTCACAGCAGTAAGCTCTACGTTTAAATATCATGTCAAGATGTGGCTACCCTTGCCTTGCGCCAGCACTTATGTGTAAGAATCAGCTAGAATTAATGACAAACCACAAGTGGGTTACTTAAAAACAGAGGAACATTACGTCCTTAATAGCATTGCTTTTGGATTTACAGAAGTCAGCGCTAATGTATGGGGCGTGCTGTATTTTTTAATTCATTTTATTGTGTGTGCCCATTGAAGCAAGACTAATTGTGGTGTCTGTCAATATATTTGTGAGGCGCAAATCACTGTCAGTGGCACAAAGCCTTCACTCCGCGACCTTCAGGACCAGTAGAGAGTAAATACTACGTGGCCTGTCTGTGCATATCGACCAGCAGCTTTTCCAGATGATCAGATTGCATTTTAAGTTAATAATCCTATTAAATTAGAACAGTGATTGTGATAACCACAATCAAAAATGATGAGCTGTCAATGATTAAATTATGATTTATAAAGTACCTGATAAAAATGTATTCTCAGAGCAGAGCTGGCAGCCACATGTATATAATTGCTAATATGATAAGGGAAATTCTGCAGGCTTTTCAAGAGTAATTGCACAGAAGTTTCTGGATAATGGAATTACAGAAGAAAATTAATAAAATCTTGCCCCATGTTTTACTTCCTCAGTGGGATGTGACTCTTGGGTGTACTTCCCTGCACACTCATTCAGTGAGGAAAGCGTGACTGTGTACACACAGAGCTGGGCCCAGCTGCCCAGTGGCCTGTGGTGGAGGAGACAGCTCAGGCTCTCACATGGGAAGACTTTTTTTCTTCCTTTTGATACCGGGGATTGAACTTAGGGGCACTCAACCACTGAGCCACATTCCCAGCCCCGTTTTGTATTTTATTTAGAGACAAGGTCTCGCTGAATTGCTTAGCACCTCGCTTTTGCTGAGGCTGGCTTTGAATTCACGACCCTCCTGCCTCAGCCTCCCAAGCCTCTGGGATTACAGGTGTGTGCCATAGCGCCCAGTAAGAATGCTTTTTTCACACGTTTTAGTTATTGTCTACCTTTGTTTTATTATCAATAATCACATAATATTTTAGTAACTTCTAAAAGTTCAGTAGTCAGAGAAATAGCACTTGAAACACAGGAAGCCTCCATGTTCTCGATTGTTGTTGTGTTTTAAGGAAGACTCTCCCAGGGCATGTCCTGCTATGTCGGGCAGCAGTGACTCCCATCCTAGCACAGATGCGCTCGTGACTGCTTGGTAAGCCACTCCCGGTGCTTTGAGCACATGACAGCACTGCTAAACAGATAAGTCACGTAACAGGGCTGGAACCTCAGTCTCACCAGAAAGCCATGCTGAGCTCAAGAGGGGCTTGGCCACTGTGTGTCCAGTGGGGTGGCCTCTGGCACCCCTGACACCACCCAGATGAAAAGCAAAGGGACCCGGGGTGTGGCACAGCGACGGGAGTGCTTGCCTAGCATGTGTGGGTCCTGAGTTCTATTCCCAGTACCCCCCAAAAGGAGAAGGGAGTGGGGGGAGGTGTTCACTCCCAGCTCCCAAATGCAAGGGCTGCGGTGACTGGAAGAGTGAGCAGCATGTCACGCCTGCCTCTGAGAGGCCTTCTGAGTCAGACCCGGGAGTCCCACACACCCCAGGGAAGCTCGCTTCCTGAGTGTGTCCTGGTCGAAGGCACCACACACAGTGTGCAGTCTGGCCAGGCACAGACAAGAGTGACCTAAGCAGAGCCTGTGAAGAGGGCTGCCATCCAGAGGCCCTGGAGGGAAGCACTCAGCAAGCACCAAGGGCGGCCAGGGTGAGGGGCAGCCGGGGTGGCTCCAGTGCCCCCACATGGGAGTGCCTTGCAGTCCACCAAGAAAGGGGGACGTCGGAATTTGCATCCAACCAGAATTAGGGGAAAAAAGAATAAGAACAAAGCACAGTGAGAGAAAGACAGCAAGTGACATTGAGCAAGCAGCTATTCAGGAGCTGGTTCTTTGACAGGCTGATGACATTGGAAAATCATTGGTAAAAACGGCAGGTGAGGGCTGGGGTTGTGGCTCAGTGGCAGAGCTCTTGCTTCGCACAGGTGAGGCAATGGGTTCAATTCTCAGCACCACATAAAAATAGTAAACAAAATGAAGATATTGTGTCCATATATAACTAAAAATTTAAAATATGTATATTTTTTAAAATGGCAGATGAGAATGCAAAAATCTCAGTAGAATAACTAGTCCTAGAAAAATACGAATTAGCAAATTTGGGTCTAAAGAAACCTGAACAGACCAGAGAAAATTTTCAGAAAAACATTAAAACAGCTTTAGAACCGACAGTTTTATAGGTCAGTGGTTTTGAGCCACAAATGAGTCCTGCACTGTAAACAACTTTCTGCAGCAAGAAGTTTCCAAAGCCATCCAGCTCATCCTTGAAAACCACCTTCATCTTAATCCTAGAATCTGACCAAGATAACGTGTGTGTGTGTGTGCGTGTGTATAATTATATATACATAACTAGGAAGAAATTTACAGATGACTCTTATGAATAGAGGTAGAAATCCTAAAAAACAATGTTGAGTTAAATCTTACAGTATAGTAAATGAATAACATGTCATGGCCAAGTAGCATTTTCCTGGTAGTACAAGAAGGATTCAGTGCTAGAAAATAGGTTCATACGACTTTATAGATCAGGTCATTAGAGACTCGGATAAAAAATATTCATGTGGGGCTAGGGTTGTGGCTCAGTGGTAGAGCGCTAACCTGGCACGTGCACGGCCCAGGTTCGATCCTCAGCACCACGTAACTAAACGCATTGTGTACAACTAAAGCAAATAAATATTTTATGTAGGAGCCCTGTTTGGGGAGATGGATAAGATTGTGGTTGACTACGGGCCAAGGAGATGTTTGGCTGTTGCCGCCTTTCGTAGTCTCACGGGACTTGGCCCGAGATCTCGCAGGACTTAAGCGAGATTGTTGATCAGGTCTGGGCCATTTTGGTGGTGTGTGTGGTGTATGTTAAAGTCGTTGTTAGAGCCAGAGAGAAAAGTTATCAGAATAAAAAAGCTGTTTGTTTTTAGTTTGCCTCTAAACTTTTTCCCGTGGCTTCGTTGCTCCAAGCGGCCATCACTTCAGGTGACAACGATTTTAAAAAAATATATTTATGTTAAAATTCAGTAAATATTTTTGATCAAAACAAGACTAGCTCAGGGCTGGAATTGTGGCTCAGCGGTAGAGCACTCACCTAGCACGTGCGTGGCCCAGGTTCGATCCTCATCACCAAGTACAAATAAACGCATTGTGTACAACTAAAGCAAATAAATAAATATCAAAAAAAAAAAAAAAAAAAAAAGTCTAGCTCAGAAATACCTGATGGTAGTAAATTCAAACCAGAACGGCACTTTGGTCACGTGGCTTATGAAGGTGTCCCCCAGCATGCTCCAGAGGAGCCCCGCAGCCATCTCTATTACAGTGAAGACAAGACAAGCTCGGCTGTGCTCTCCAGAGTCACTGAGTGCAGCAGGACAGCCCCTGCTCTGCATTCCGTGCTGGAAGGGCCTGTGAGTCACGTCTCACCAGCACCAGGAAGACTCTGTGGCACGAGCGCTGGCCAGGACTCTGGAGTCTCCAGCTCTGGTGGCCTTACCACCCACCTCTTGAGAGGTGGCTCACCAGCCAGAGGTGAGCAGAGGGCATGTTTCCATGTGTCGCTGGCGGCACGTCTTCCCCCCGGATGCCCCACGGTACCTCAGAGCCAATTTCTGCCACAGCAATTCTATTTTAAATTCTAACCCTTCCCACAAAGACACTCTAGGCCATGTGGCTTCAGCAGTAAATTCTGCCCCATGTAATGGGGAAGTAAGACCCGTTCTATACAAACTCTTCTAAAACATAAAGGGAAAGGACACTTTGCAAGTACTCTTACACCGCCATTGTCACACTGATACCAAAATCGGATGAAGGCAGTAGAAAAAGACCGTGGTACCACTTAGGACACAGGTACAAACTTCTGCCACCAAATATAAGCAGGTCACATCCAACAGCATGGTTCATAGTCACATCAACACAGGTCGTGGGGGAGGGCCACACCACCCGAAACAGATAGCAACCTCTCAGTGCATTAGTTAGGAGAGAAGGGGAACATCTTCGGCTTCATGAGGAGCATCTGTGAAAAGCCCGGTGGCCGGCGTGACAGTGGAGGAAAGCGGTTTCTTTAATGTGCAGAACAAGGCAAAGATGTCCTCTCACGCCAGCCAGTCTGCACTGCACACGAGCTCCTGGCCGGGGCAGCAGGAGGAAAGAGAAGATAAAGTGTACCACTTGGAGCGGAGCAATGAGTCTACCCGTCTTGGTAGACGATGTGATCATCTCCATAGAAAATCCCAAAGACTGCGTGCAAAAAGTTACTTAGATCTAAAAATGAATTTACCAAGATTATACATTATGATGTCCATATACAAAAATTAGTTGTGTTTTTATATACTAGCAGTGAGCAACTAAAAACTGGGTGCTGGAGGAATTGAGTACAGAAAGGCCGCCTTTTAAAGAGAGTGCCCAAAACAGCTGGACAGCCACGTACCAAAATGGCTTCCACCCATGCCACTTGCCAAGGACAGCAGCTAGTTTAAATGGGACATAAGCTCAGACTAACCCTGAAGGAATGAAGCTTATAGAAGCAAACGTAGCCGGGCGCGGTGGCACACGCCTGTAATTCCAGCACTTGGGAGGCTGAGGCAGGAGGATTATGAGTTCAAAGCCAGCCTAAGCAATGGCGAGGAGCTTAGCAACTCAGTGAGACCCTGTCTCTAATAAAATACAAAAAAGGGCTGGGGATGTGGCCTAGTGGTTGAGTGCCGCTGAGTTCAATCCCTGGTACAAAAAAAAAAAAAAAAAATGCACCAATAGAAGCAAACGTGGGACAGATTTTTGTAGCCTTCATTTAGTTAGGCAATGGTTTCTCAGGACACAGAAAGCACAAATAACAAAAGAAAAATTGCTTAATTGGATTCCAGAATATAACTCTTACATTCTTCAAAAGACATTTTTAAGAAAATGAAGACAAGCCACCAACTTGTAGAAGACATTTGCAAAATACATGTATCTGTTAAAAGATTGGTAAACAAAATACATGAATTTTCAAAATTCAATTTAAAAAAAATACAGTTTAAACTTGGCAAGAGATTTGGACGAGTACATCACCAAAAAGATAGGAATGTGGGCCATACAAATACTGCATGTGGGATTTAATATAGAGAGGTATTAGGATGCCCAGAGGTGACATTGTCAGTAGTGGGGGTGAGCCTGCCACTGTCCCAGTCAGGAGACACTTGGCCCCTGCTCCTCAGAGAAATGGCTGGTTCTGGGACTGTGTTACAAAAAGTGACAAGGTGAACTTTGAGAATCTGGTAGTGCCCAAAAATAAAGAAATGCTCCAAATATGAAGTGATTGACGAAACCCCACCACCTTGCTGAGAGGATGTCCAGTGGACGCTGGAGCCAACTGAATAAGCTTCCAGTGGCCGGAGCTGGGACAACTTAATCCTCAAAGTAGGACAAGCAGTATTGGATTAGAACCCGAAGAATAGAAGGAGTGTGAATGAGTCCTCACTGATATGAATAAATGACTGTAAATAAACTGGATGCACAGATCTCCCCTGCAGAGGAATTCATGTGCAGAAGAGGGGAGCACAGTTCTGAACGGGAAGTAAAGGTCACTGTCAGAGGACACACTGACAGACACACCTGGCCGGGTGATCCAGAGCCAGCAGCAGCAGCCGTGTCGTCCTGGATCAGATCCCAAGAGATGCACCTTACTTCTGGGGCCTTCCTCCCACATGACCCAGCCTAACCGTGAGAAATCCATCAGCAGATTCACTTGGAGGGATATTTTAAAGAAGAACATTCAGCCAGTTCTCAGGTCATCATCTGGGCGCGGTCCTGTAATCCCAGTGGCTCAGGAGCCTCGTGTAGGACGATGGAGAGCAATTTAGCAAGTTTATTATCAATTACTTATTTGTTTATCGCGGTCCTGGTGATTGAGTCCGGGGGCCTCGTGTATGCTGGGCAAGTCTGTACCACTGAGCCACGTCTCCCGTCCCAAAAGATGTGAATTTTAATCGCTTAAATTCTAGGAATAGAATCAAACTGTCTGTACCATTGACATTTTCTTTGCTTTCATTTCTGTATTTAACATCACGGGATATAGCTTATTTCTAATAGTCTGCTAAGAAAGACACCATGAATGTATTCACATGCACAGAATTCTCAGAAGGCTCCTCACCCCTCAACTCCCCGTTAACTCTGTGCCAGTCCTAGAGCTGCAGACCTGCTGCAGCTGCAGGGCCAACTGGCCTCGGAGGTGGCTTCCACAAGGAAGGCAGGCCCATGCGGTGCTGAATGCGGGCACCAGTCCACAGCAGGAGCTTTGAAGGTGTCCCTGGTCCTCCTCTGAGGTTACTTCTTTGTATGCCTAATCCAGAAGTATTTACTTTTCTGTTATCAAAATACTTCTGCCCAACATCAAGCCAGTTAAATTTCGGATAGTAATTAATGCATCTCTCTTGTGAAAAAATTGAATACTTTTTTTTTTTTCTGGTTGGCATTATATAGCATTAATCCTCAAGATAATTGTCTTTAATCACATTTGGATGGAACACTGCGCTAGGTGTAAGATTTTTCTTATAAGCTGCTAACTTGAAGGGGTGTGAATCCAAGCATAAAACTAAACAATAAACAGATGTAGTCGCCAAATATAGAATGCCTGGGTCTGACTTCAGTGGAGCACCCTGGGATGATAGGGTGTCTGTGGAAAGGTACAATTCACAGGTCACAGCATAATGGGGACCTTTCACTGTGCAAATTGAAAATCAACCTTGAGAGTATTGGGTCATTTGTGGCTTCTTAAGAAGTCGTACTGGAGAACAAACGTGTGGCATCTCCCTCATTCCAGGTGTGCTCTCCTCCCTCCTGGCAGGGTGGGCTCTGTTGACATCCTTGTGGTTCTTTTCAAGACTGTGATTTGGAGTGTGTTGCTGATGTGTCCAGTTGCAGTGCTGGGTCGCCACAGATGACCGCGCCTCCTGGCACACTTCAGTCTCTTAGTGACACCCTGGAGGCTCAGAGGAGAGTTCTGACTCCAGTTGCCCTAGTGACGCACCATTTGGCATTTAGCACACAGCCTTGGCCGGCAGGGCATGCCGGTGCCGAGAGGGTAGGCACACGTTGCTGCTGCTGCGTGGCACACATCCCCAAATCCTGGGGTACAGGAAGCCATCTGATATTCTCAAGGGCACACCTTCCTGCAGCCCGGCCAAGTCCTACAGGTAGGAGTGTCCCAGCCCGTGCCTCCCTGCCCCTGGGAGATGGCGGCCTCCTGGCTACCGTGACCTGCGGGCTTGGCCAGTGCATGTGTGGAGGGTAAGCCCTTCACTGCTGGCTCGCAGGACATGAGAACTTGCCATTTTTCCACAGCATTTGAGAAGCATTAAGCATGCCATCTGTTACTGTTTGTACGATTTCTCTTCAGGGAAGAGCACACAGAGATCTTACTAAGATCATCAAAATTGACAAAATTTGCTGATTTCACTTATTTTCCACAAAAGGGAGAAGCATCCATTACATATGGACAGTGGGGAGCTTGGAGCTGATAAGGTGAAGTTCCGGTCCCCTCAGAGCAGCCTGCTCTCAGTAGGCAGCATGTCAGTGTGACCCAGCATGCCCAGAGCACACCAGGAGGCCAGGCCTGGCCTCGTGTCCTGTCCTGCCTCCTGAGGCTTCACATTCCAGCCTGTTGACTTCACTCTCCACGTATCAAGAGCCACCACCTGTGTAAGGACACAGATATTAAACAGATGAAGTCAAGGTCATATTCTTTCCCAGAGTATAACTCTCAGGCCAGTACTGGGGCTGCAGCAGGTGCACCCAGGTGTCCTGGCCTTACCTGCAGGTTATTAAAGAGAGCCGTAATGCTCCTCTCTTATAGAGGAAAGCTAATTATTTAATTTCATAGTGTTGCTCTTAACAAGATAATAATATTCTATGCAGTAAAATCTCTTCACTCGGCTTTCTAATATCAGCTAAGTGATGATTTTATTAATTTAAATGTAATGTTTTTCTAAATAGTTCAGGCTGAGGAGAAATTCAAACACTGCATGGCCATTGCTAATGCAGAAAGCAGGTCTTTGAGTCGTGCTCAGCGACTCGGGTTTCGCATGGACCAGTGAGGAGTGCGGTCAGAGAGGAGCGCAGCGGAGGAGGCGGTGGAGCCTCCGCTCCGTCCGAGCCCTGTGTTCCAGGAGGAGGCCCTGGTGCTGCAGGTGTGGGTGGTGTGCGGTGGGTTAGCACCTTCCTTGTACCTAGGGCAGGACTAGTGTTCTGCTTGGAAACAGCAACCGGTACCCCAAATCATGTTCTGTTTGCTGAAGAACTCAGATGGAGAAAGGCTGTTTGTTTACCTATCCCTGTGCCTCTTTTAGAGAAATGCATTTTTGACTTTGTAACTGAAATAAAAATATCAGGCACCAGACCTTTATAATCTCACTCTCAATCCTGAATTGCTAGAATCATTCTTTTCCGTTTACCATAGACTAACTCCACTATGTAAACCTTTTCAAATATCAGAAAGTTATAACAGGTAGTTTTTTCTCTGCTCCATCAACTACATTCAATTATTTGTAACTAGTAATTTAAAAATGCATTCATTTTTATGTGCTTTATTATCCTAAAACAACAGGGTACTAACCCTATGATGACCTTACCCAGCTTGTTCCTGAGGAGACCCTAAGCAGTGTTTAGGAAGTGAGTAAAGGCCCAGCATGGAGCCTGAGGGACTGGGAGGTGCCCCTTGAGGGCCTTTTCAGGACACACCCTGCCTGTTGGCCCAGTGAAGCGGTGGACAGCCGAGGGGAGCAGAGGAGTCCCTCCCTCTGCCCGGGACAGGCGCTTGGCACCGTTGTCTTCGACTGTGCTCCTGCCCACGCCCTCAGCAGTTCTGGCAGTGCTCCGGTGCTTCTGCCCACTGTCCTCACCCTCCCTGCCCTGTGCCACACACACTGCCAGCACTGAAAGCAAGGAAGCAGCTCTCCGCCCTGTCGCTGGAGTCTCACTGAAAGTATCCTGCAGTTGTGTTGGTGGGAAGTTATTAGAAAAGCTGATTTTAAAAATGATCTCCTGATCTGCCCAAGAGAACATGCCAAGTGGGATGTGTGAGCAGGGTCTGGGTACACAGCTCGGTGCTCCGAACGTCCCCCGTCCATTCTGCTGGTGTTGGTCTCTTGTCCTCCTGAACCTGGCCACCGCATGCTCGAGGCACCGAGATTATAGGGGTGCAGGCGTTGCCCCGCTCCAGAATCCGAACCTGAGCAGTCAGCCTCAGAACCAGAGCTGCTAAGAATTTTCCCAGTCTCACCAGACACTGAGCTCCAACTCATAACATCCTGGACACAGCCAGAGTTCTAAATGTCCCTGAGATGACTTGGGTCTCAAAACCCAAAGTAAGGTCCTAACAGTGTAGGTGGCATGAGATTGAAAGCAGGGGTAAGCTCACCCTGCCTCTGAGACTGGAGCCCGTAGGGGCCAGCCCAGCCAGGCCCTGGGAGCTGTGGCATTGCCGGCAGGTGACGAGGCTGTGCGTACAGAGCAGAGGTGAGGGGTGCCAGCCTCGGGAAGCTGCAGAGCACAGCTGGTCTGTGGGCAGGCTGTGACAGTCCCAGCCCTGCAGCGTGTTCAGGGCAGAGGGTCTTCCTGCTGGGCCGAGTCCCTCAGCTGCTGCCAGGCTTGGTGTGCCATGACTGACCGCTGTCCTGTGATGAGGCTCCTCAGAAAGACAGACCTTCTTTCCCAGAAAGTGCTTGATTGTCATAAAATACTCTTCATACATTATCAACTTTAAAAAAATATTCTTCTACTTATAGTTTTTAAATTTTAATAAAGGTATTAAAGTAACTTACTAAATCACTTAATAATAAGTTATGAAAGTAACTGTAAGTAAGAATAGGTAGGAACAGCCCCTGTTGTTTAGTACCTACACATGCCAAAGACTCGGCTTACGTTTCTTCAGCCTTAGCACAGCTTGCAGAAGCGAATTTCCACCTGGCAGAGCTGGAAGGGAACTGGTGAGGTGGAGACTGTGCGGGGATGCTGCTGGCCTGGTCAGGCCCAGCGTCCAGGCTGCCCTCTCCAGGCCTGATCCGCAGGCTCCAGCGTTTCGTCCCCTTCAGGTCGGCAGGTGTTCCATGTGGACACTTTCACGTAGTCAGTCCGTCAGCCACCAGTTTCTCTCTCATGATGGAAAAATTCAAGGATAAACAAAATTCAGATGATTTGCTCCCTTCCAGGGTTTAAACCTGACTAGCTGTGGGGACCTCATCCACACAGAGTACAAAAGAAGCCTTCGTGGTGCACTATGGACCACGTCGCACGGCGGGCCGGGGGCTTCGTGGTGCACTATGGACCACGTCGCACGGCGGGCCGGGGGCCTTCGTGGTGCACCGTGGAACCACCGCACGTGGACCACACGTCGCACGGCGGGCCGGGGCCTCCGTGGTGCACCGTGGACCACGTCGCACGGCGGGCCGGGGGCCTCCGTGGTGCACCGTGGACCACGTCGCACGGCGGGCCGGGGGCCTCCGTGGTGCACCGTGGACCACGTCGCACGGCGGGCCGGGGGCCTTTCTGCCACGTTGCCTATTGCTCACCCGTACACGACATGGCGCAGAAATGAAAGTTCTCGACGCTGCAGTCTCTCTGCCTCCACGTGTCTGGGGACACTTTGTACGCAAGGTGCCACATCCTCTGGGCACAGCGTCACCAAGGCAGTCAGACCTCACACTGTGGTCTCCTCAGGTCGCGCTGGTGCGGTGGACAGAAAGTGTCGGGCTCACTCTGGTCAGCAGGGACCTCACCTCCATGCAGCTGAAGACGCCTGGCGGCCAGGTCCTGACCTACTGCATCCTGCAGGTGTTCCCCTTCACCTCGGAGAGCAAGCGGATGGGCGTCATCGTCAGGGTAAGCTGCAGCGCGTGCTGTGTGCGCACCGCGTGAGCCATGCCTGTCTTAGTCTCGTAAAGCAGATGCAAATTCCTCCCTCCCCCAAAAAAGTTAAAGTTAAGTACTCATCACTTTGTGCTTGTTAGGGTTTCTTTAAAAAAATAAGATCTAAACTAATAATTCATGACTGAGACACCAGAGTGGCCATAATGACATAAAATACCTGGTGATGTGAAACATCTCTTCCTAACACTACTAAGAGAGAATAAGTAAAATGTTTCACCAATTTATAAATCAGCTAGTTGTTTTGTGTTTAACAAAAGTAACATAACAAAGAGTTTAAGTCAGTACCTCTGTTCAGCTTTTCTCAGCAAATAACAACAATAAAAAAATATTTGGAAGTTTGCTAAACAGGGAAGCATTTGATCTAATTTTGATGCTTATATCATAGCCCGAGTCATCTATCCATTAACAGAATTTGTCTCAAAACCATCCAGTCCTCCCAGCATCCCGAGTGTGCAGTAGCGGTCCAGTCCTCCCTGCGTTGCACGCAAAGGCCTTTCACTTGGAAGCTGAGCAGCTCCCCACAGAGAAGGCTTTCTGTAGAGTTGGTTTCTTCAGTGCATTTTCTATTAGACCAGCAGTTATTTGCAAGGAGCAAGACACCCCAACTGTCCCCGTTTTTATTTTCACTCCATACAGGACGAATCCACGGCAGAAATCACATTCTACATGAAGGGCGCTGATGTTGCTATGTCCTCCATCGTCCAGTACAATGACTGGCTGGAAGAGGAGGTAAGTGGGCCACACGTGGTGTTGTGCAGCTTCCCATGTTTGTGGAACGTAGGAGACATCAGATGAAGAAAAATTGTCTCCTCCCTGCAACTTGGAGACACTGTGTCATTGGAGCAGGTCATGGTACAGAGATGTCAGACCAGGTGTCATTTCCCACCAAGCTGTTCTGAGTGGTCATGGTTCTCACACTGGTTAAGCAAAAAGGATAAGGCCCTAGTTAATTATGAGGCTTTCTATACAATTACTGCTGTTTTGTTTGTGTGTGAAATCATGTAGATGTGCACAAGGAGCTCCTTATAAAGAATAATTTTATGTGTAATACTGAAAGAATAGGAAACATTATCAGTCATTCACTAAAGAGTTGTGAAATAGCGCTAGGTTAGGCTTTATTATGACATCTAGTTAATATGCAAGGAGATTTTAATTCAAAGATTAATATTATACTAGTCAGTTCACTTAAAAATAGAAAATAAAGTATAAACACCAGTAATCCTATATTAAATTCAATGAGCATTTATAATTTATTCTTAAGTTTACGTTTTAGTTGGTAGCTGGATTTCTGAGTGAAGCCAGGCTGGTTGTGATGGCAAGCACAGCCCTTTTCCCTGTTTGCATGTTGTTCTGCTGCTCATAGCTCTCTTGTCAGTGCAGTGACCACACCCAGTGTTCACATGATATTGGCAATATGAATCAATATCTCCTTCAGGGCACTTTGATTTAATCAGGGACATGAATAAATTAAACTCCCTGAAGACCTAGTAAAATGCCATAAAAATTACTTTTGGTCATAATGACGTGCAATTAATTGTAAAATACTTGTTTAATTTATTTAGCTTTATGAGGTCAAATCAATAAATGTCTTGCAACAGACAGATAATGTCAGATTGTTTTTCACAAAGATAACTTTATTAAAAATCCTATGTACATTTATTTTCTCAGCATTGTGCTTTGTTTCATAGATAAATCTTTTGACCCTTCACCGGTGTCTTTGTTGTAAACTGCTGTAATCGGGAAGCCTTTCAGTGTATTAAGAAACAAAGCAAAGCAGTCGCTCCAGGGGCCTGGGTTTGTGCTATGCTTTCTGTTGCAAGCAGAACCTGGAGTTGGCTTCTTGCCTGCAAACTTTTGTTCTCCAGTTGTGTAAAGAAAACACTCTACACTGATCATATTACAGAAAGCACCATTCTTCAAAGTTGAAATATCAGAGTATTCACACATGTAAATACACGGGAAAAAAATAATGTTCTAGTTGGAGGGAGGTGTGGCAATGATGGGCCTCTTTCCTCTAAACACAGACCTGAATTAGATCCTGTTGTATCCCAGGAGAACAAGCTCAGCCCTCCTCCGTGGTGCAGCAACAGTCCTCTCCCTCGTCTGCATAGCCCAACCCTGGGAGTCGCTGAACTGGACACTGGGAAGGACATAGCTCATGAGTGTCTGAGGGGTAGTGTTGGACCCCAGGCTTCTTCCCCAGCCCTTCCTGCCACTGCAGCCTACAGATTTAACGGTGGGCATCAGATCCAATAAGCTAGATAAATTAAAAAGGGATTTTCAGAAAGTCTGGGTATTTTGATAATTTTTATTTGCCTACAGACGAACATCTCATCATCACATGCTATGCACTGGCTTTACTGGAGATAGACATCCCACGTAGAGCTTCCTAAAGAGGTGGTAGGGGTGACAGGCGCCTGCCTGTGACTTGGGGTCCAGAATGTGCAGAGTCGGGTCTGGACTGTTCATCAGTCCACCCCAGGGAGGTCAGACCCCTGCTCATGCCTGGTTCTAAAGGCCCAGGCCCTAAGTCAGCTGTCCTCACCGCATGACTGCCCGTCACTGCTGTAGAGATGCATGGAGCTTCCTGCACGTCATCATCACAGGGCTGTGACAGCCTTTGTGGGGGCATGGTTGCTACCCTTCTCTCACCATGCCGTCAAACTGAACATTCAGCTGTAGCATTCTATAGCCCACCCAGGTCACTGTGATTTTTGTACTCATTTGCTAAGTACAAAAAAAAAAAAAAAAATGATATGATATGATCTTGCATCTTATCATATCATAATGGAATGAAATTAGAAACCAACAGAACCAAATGCTATAGAAACTAGAAGCACATGGAGATTGAACAGTACTCTATTGAATGATGAATGGATGATAGGAGAAATTTAAAAATTCTTAGACTCTGAGCTGCAGTAGTAGCTCAGTGGTAGAATGCTTGCCTGTCTTGTGTGAGGCCCTGGGTTCAATCCTCAGCACCACATATAAATAAATAAATTAAAGACCCATTAACAGCTAAAAAATATTTAAAATAAATAAAAATTCTTCTACTCAAATGGGAATACTGAAACAACATATCAGACACTATGAAGGCAATTTTTTTTCTTTTTTTTTTTCTTTTTTTTTTTTTTTTATTGGTACCAGGGATTGAACTCAGGGGCAGTCGACCACTGAGCCACATCCCCAGCCCTGTTTTGTATTTTATTAGAGATAGGGTCTCACTGAGTTGCTAAGTGCCTCGCCATTGCTGAGGCTGGCTTTGAACTCGCAATCCTCCTGCCTCCCAGGTGCTAGGATTACAGGCGTGCGCCACCGCGCCCGGCTTGAAGGCAATTTTAAGAGGAAAATTTATAGCTAGCTATGAAAATCAGAAAGATCCCAAATAACCTAAGAATGTATCTCAAGGCCTTTGAAAAAGAAGAACAAACCAATTCCAAAACCAGTAGAAGAAAGGAAATAATTAAGATCAGAGCCGAAATTAATGAACTTGAAAATAAAAAAAAAAAAAATTTAAAAAAAAGGATTAATGAAGCAAGGAGTTGGTTCTTTGAAAAGATAAACAAGATTCGTGAGCCCTTACCCAAACTAACCAAAAGAAAAAGGGAGAAAAAACAATATAATAAAATTAGAGATGAAAAAGGAAAAATCACCACAGACATCCCAGAAATCCAGCAGAACATTGTTGACTATTTTGAAAACTTATACTCCAAAACATTGAAAGACCTAGAGGAAATGGAACATTTCTAGACAATTGTGATCTGCCAAAACTGAATCAAAAGGGCATAGAAGGGCGGGGGTTGTGGCTCAGCAGTAAAGCACTCGCCTAGCACGTGCGCAGCCCGGTTTCGATCCTCAGCACCACGTAAAAATAAAGGCATTGTGTACAACTAAAGCAAATAAATAATTTTTTTTTTAAAAAGGGCCTAGAAAACTTAAACCAATAACTTGTAATGAGATATAATCAGTAATAAAAAACCTTCCAATGAAGAAAAGCCCAGGACATTTGGATTCTTGGCTGCATTCTACCAAACCTTTAAAGAAGAACTAATGCCAATACTCCTCAAATTATTTCATGAAATAGAAAGGGATGGAGCACTTCCATTCATTCTATGAAGCCAGTATCACTCTCATGCCAAAACCAGGTAAGGACATTTCAAGGAAAGACTATTACAGACAAATATCCTGATGGACTTAGATAACAAAATACTTAATAAAATATTATCAAAGTGTGTTTAACAAAATAGCAAGAAGATTGTACATCAAGGATGTTTGAATATATGCAAATTAATAAATGTAATTCATCACAGATTAAGGACAGAATCACTTGGTCATCTCAATAGATGCAAACAAGACCTTTGACATGATGTAGCAACTAATCATGATATAAAAACAAACAAACAGGGCTGGGGTTGTAGCTCAGTGGTAGAGAGCTTACCTCGCATGCTTAGGGGCACTGGGTTCGATCCTCGGCACCACGTAAAAATAAATAAAATAAAAATATTGTGTCCATCTATAACTAAAAAAATATTTTTAAAACAACAACAACCAAAAAAAATGAAGAAACTAAGGATAGAAGGAATATACCTCAACATCATAAAGGATATATACAAAAAACCCAAAGCCAACCTCATAGTAAATGGGAAAGAACTGAAAAACATTTCCTTTAAAATCTGGAACAAGACGAGGATGTCCACTCTCACTACTTATATTTAATATAGTGCTAGAAATTCTAACCAGGTCAATGTGGCAAGGTAAGGAAATAATGGGGATGAAAATAGGAAAGGAAGGGGCTGGTGTTATGGCTCAGCGGAAGAGTGCTTGCCTAGCACGTGCAGGGTGCTGGGTTCGATCCTCAGCGCCACGTAAAAAGAAAAAAGAAAAAAATAAGTGTATTGCGTACAACTACAACTAAAACAAAATTTTTTTTTTTAAATAGGAAAGGAGGGGGAGGGAGGGGAGGAGGCGAGGGGATAGGAATAATGGTAGAATGAGTTAGGCATCATTACTCTAAGTACATGTATGAAGACACAGTTGTTGTAAAAATACTTTATGTAAAACCAGCAACTTGAAAAATTGTGCTCTTTATAATATGAAATGAATTGCATTCTGCAAACATGTATAACAAATTAGAATAAAAATTTTAAAAAATATTTTTAAAAAATAGGAAAGAAAGAAGTCAAGTTATCACTGTTTGCAGATTCTATGGTTCTATACCTAGAAGATCCAAAAATCTCCACCAAAAGACTGCTAGAACTAATAAATTTGACAAAGTAGCAGATTACAAAATCATCAACAAATCTGCCGAAAAAGAAATCAGGAAAACCATTCCATTCAAAATTGCCTAAAAAGAAAGAAAGAAATACCTAGGAATAAATCTAACCAAGGAGGTAAAACCACTCAGCAGTGGATACTATAGAAAGAAACTGAAGAAGACCCAGGATGGAAAGGCCCCCATGTCCATGGGTAGGAGAATTAATATTGTTAAAATGGCCACACCACCAAAAAGACCATACAGATTCAGTGCAACGCCCATCAAAAATACCAGTGACATTCTTAACAGAACTAGGAAAAAGAAAAAAAATAAATAAATAAAGTTCACTCAGAAGAATAAAAGACCCAGAATAGCCCACAGCAGTTTTACACTGAAAAAGCAGTGCTGGAGGCATCATAAATACTTGAATTCAAATTATACTGCAAAACTATAGTAACAAAGTCTACGTGGTACTGACATAAAAATAGACACACAAATCAGTGGTACAGAATAGAAGACCCACACATCCACAGTCATCTGATTCTTGACAAAGGTAACAAAAACATACAATGGAGAAAAGACAGCCTTTTTGGTTTTGTTTTGTTTTGTTTTGTTTGTTTGTTTGTTTGTTTTTGTACCGGGAATTGAACTAAGGGGCACTGGACCACTGGGCCACATTCCCAGCCCTTTTTTTGTATTTTATTAGAGACAGGGTCTCACTGAGTTGCTAAGTGCCTCGCCATTGCTGAGGCTGGCTTTGAACTCGTGATCCTCCTGTCTCAGCCTCCCAAGTGCTGGGATTACAGGTGTGCGCCACCGTGCCCGGCAAGACAGCCTTTTTAACAAATGGTGCTGGGAAAACTGGTTATCCATATTTAGAAGAATTAAACTAGATCCTATCTTTCACCATGCACAAAAATCAACTCAAAATGGATCAGTGGAATTAGACTGTAAACTGTGCTACTCCTAGAATAAAATGTAGGGTCAACACTCCAACTTTTAGGTACAGGCAACAACTTTCTCCATAGGACCCTCATAGCTCAGGAAATAATGCAAAGAGTTAATAATGGGACAGTTTCATATTAAAAACTTCTGCACAGCAAAGGAGACAATTAGGAACGTCAAGAGAGAATCCACAGAATGACACAGAATTTTCACTAGCTACTCTTCTGACAGAGGATTAGTATCTAGAATATACGGACGCTGGAACACACGTCTCACACCTCCCAGCAGCCTCTGGTCTTCTTTCACACCACTCCCCGCCACTGCAGAGGGATGGTTGCTGTTTCTGCTTGGTGCACAAGGGAGAAGCTCTGCAGCTCTGCCTCGCTCTTCAGGGCCATGTTGACATCTGGGGTGCGGAACCCCATCTGTGCCATTTCAGGTTCTTTGAAAGCCTGACCCCTGCCCACCTGCTCAACGTGGCCAGGTCAGCCTCGTGTGGCTATGGCCTGGTATGTGGTAGCAAGTGTAGGTCACATTCCCTGCAGTGAGAATGGTGTCATTGGAAACTGCAGTTCAAACTCTGTGAGAAGCTGCCAGCACCCTCGCCCTGTACCAGTTGTGCACCAGAGAGCTTGTTTCTTCACCTGAGCAGCAGCTGGAACTGTTGGGTTTCTGGCTCTAATGGGGGAAGTAGTCGTTTATTATGTTAATACAGTCTTTTATGGTGAATGGTGCCAACATCTTTTCATACACCTACAGAATGTATTTCTAGTTCTGTTTTAAATGTAGATTGGGTCAAGGCTCCTCCAGGGCTCCCTCTCCCCTGCCCACTGAGACCAGGAGACCAGCGTCCCCAGTGCCTGACACAAGGCAGCCTTGCCAGTGGGATCCTCTGTGCCACCTGAACACAGGCCAGGTGCATGGGCTTTGGGCCTGGCCTGTGTCCCCACCAGCCTCAGCTATGACTAGTGCATCAGACGGAAGGCGGTGACCGTGTGTGTGAACACCCGGGCTGCAGGGCCAGGGGAGGGGCTGCAGCGCGGACCACACGCGCTGGCTGCCACCGCCCAGCACAGCCACCTGAGACCCACATGCACCCCGGAGGCCCGGCAGCCACCCAGGCAGCTTGCCCCAGAACACAGAGCAGAGCTGGCAGAAACCGCCTCAGGGCCACACGTCTCCCCCCGTGGGGCTCCCGCAGCCCACACCCCGCACCCCTGCTGCACTTTCCTGCTTTACTTCCTTCATGCCAGAACGAGGGCCTTTCAGGAGGAGTGTTCCTGTGGCCGGAAGGGACTTGGGGTGTGGCACAGCCAGTGCGGAGCACGCAGACCCAGGGCAGCAGCCTCCCCGCTACCCTGCGGGAGCCGTCCCACTGCAGTGCCGCGGGCACCACAGTGTCCCCACAGAGCACAGAACACACGCTGCACTGGGACCTCGTGGTCCTCGCAGCGCCCAGGCCAGCACATGCTGGGCCTGCGGAGGTAAAGATGATCACAGTGTGGGGGGTGGACTCCATGGCTCCTGAGGCCTCTGGGGACCGCCAGTGACTGGGCCCCTCCTTTCCAGTGTGGGAACATGGCTCGAGAAGGGCTGCGGACACTCGTGGTGGCAAAGAAGGCGCTGACGGAAGAGCAGTACCAGGACTTTGAGGTGAGCGGCTCGTCCCCTGCCCTCGAGGACTTGCCTGCCCTGCAGGCCCTCGGGTGCATCCTGACGGTTTGCGGAGCACTCAGGAGACCAGTGTCCCCGGGGCCTGGCTCGAGGCAGCCTCGCCAATGGGAGCCTCCGTCCTCCTCCCCTTGGCCCGGGAGTGGGGCAGGCTGTGTGCACAGCAACAGGTTTGCTTTTCCTCGAGACAGACTGAGCACCCTGTCTCTCCCAGCGCTTGTGGGGACGGATGTGGTGCAGGCTTTGGAGTTGTTTGGACTTTGGAATATTTGCGTAGATTCGACCTGGTTTAGCATCTCTAACCAAAAGTCCCAAAATGCTTCAGAATCTGTTGTCTGTGCTCATGGTATATCCAATTTCAGAGCATTGTAGATTGCAGATTTCTGGATGAGGGATGCTCAGCCTGTATTGTGGACTTATTTAGCAAATAATTGCAGACCAGCGTTGTGGACCTCACACATGTCCCTTGTGTCCCAGAGCCGATACAGTCAAGCCAAGCTGAGCGTGCACGACCGAGTGCTGAAGGTGGCCGCCGTGGTGGAGAGCCTGGAGAGGGAGCTGGAGCTGCTGTGCCTCACCGGGGTGGAGGACCAGCTGCAGGCCGACGTGCGGCCCACGCTGGAGATGCTGCGCAACGCCGGGATCAAGGTGGTGCCTGCTGCCCCGCTCGAGCAAGCTGCTCTTTTCCTCTGGAGTGTTGCTCTGTGGCGCTCCTGGGGTGGTGGGTGGGAGTGTGTGGTGAGCCAGCTACACCCAGCCCCCACCCTCCTCACCCCCACTGCCAGACATCCAGAAATGCCCGCCTCCCGCCTTCTCCCTGCGTCCCCTGCTCTGTCCAGCACATGACACGCGCACTTCTGAGGACAGTCGTGAGGCCCCGCAGCCCCGCCCGGTGTCTGCAGCCTGTGGCTCAGCCACAGGCTCTCTAGATGGAATCTCCTCACTCGCCGTCACCAGTCGGTCAGATCCTGCGTCACCAGGCCTGAGTGTGAGCACTCTTCCTGAGGTAGTCGCAGGCTCCCCAAGCGCACGTTGCCCAGGCAGCTGCTGCCACAGGCAGCGCAAGCTGGGTGAGGAGACAAGAAGGGGAGGACCCCAGCCTCGCAGGGACTCTGGGTCTCACAGGCGAGCCGTGCACACGCGGAACCAGGTGTGTCCAGAGCTTCTGGCTGGGGCGTCCATCTTTACAGAGAGTGCCAGGAGCCTACGCCATGTGTCTGCGTGCACGCTGTCACGCAGTCAGAAGCGCACTGGGAGAGCAGTGTGCGCTGCTCTTGCTCCTGGCCCGCGCTGAGCTCAGCAGTGGGGTTTCTCGCAGAGGTGGTGTGACTGTGCCAAGCAAAGGCAGGAAGGTCTCCTCCCTCAGGCTCCTTGCCAGCGGGCTGGGCCACTCTCTGGGTGTGCTGCTGACTCAGGCCTTGGGAGGGCGCCTTCGCCAACACTGCCCCCACTCCCAGCTACTCCATGGCTGCAGGTTGGCAGCTGACATTTCTCTCGTGAGTTGTTGAGTTGAGGTTCCTGGTGCATTTTCCTTGGGAGTCATGTGGTCAACTGCCCTTTTCTCTGGCTGCTGACCTGCCGTCCTGTCTTCTGTCTGTTGAGGCCCTTAATGTCCAGGGGAACAAGCACTTTGTGGTGCAAGTTTTGTTTTTCAGGAAACTGCTTTCTTATCTCACATTTTCATTGAAGTTGAGAGTTCAGTGACAGGCTGGTTGAGAACATTTTTTTCAAAAGTAAATTATTTTAAAAATAAATCCCAAAGGATTTGGGGTTTTGTTTGTTGTTGTTGTTGTTGTTGTTGTTGTTGTTACCAGGGATTGAACTTAGGGGCACTGGACCACTGGGCCACATCCCTAGCCCTTTTTTGTAGTTTATTAGAGACAGGGTCTCACTGAGTTGCCAAGTGCCTCGCCATTGCTGAGGCTGGCTTTGAACTCACGATCCTCCTGCCTCAGCCTCCCAAGTGCTGGGATCACAGGTGTGTGCCACCGCACCTGGCTTGGGACCTACTTTTGAGGGAGGAAGAAGTACAACTTGTCTATGAAAGAAAAGCTCGCTGGACAGGAAGGCGGACTGAAGGAAGGTGGAGGCGAAGCAGTGCCTGGCCCACCCCTCCGCCCAGCCTCAGGTTCTGGGAACTTCTGTGGGAAGGTGCAGGAGACCTGGTGGCAGGAAGGCAGGCCCTGAAGCTGCAGCAGGGGCAGAGCATCGCCACACAGGGAGCTCAGTTAGGGAGAGCGGGCACTTAGGATCACCCAAGTCCAGCGACATCGTGCAGCCAGGACGCTGGCAAAGAGCGTGGACAGTTAGACACAGGCGGCCTGTTGCTTTTAGATGCCTGCAGTCTGTTTCTCAGTCATGCCTGCCAGATTGTCTGCGCGTTAAGGAACTTCCGGGAGGAAGGTCTGGGCGTTGGTCCTCCTTGCCACGCTGTGGGAGGTCTTCAGTGTAGAGCACCAGACCCTCACGCTCCGTGCATCGTGCCGTCCTCTGATGGGGAAGGCGGTCTCAGACAGGTCCCGCACTCGGTTCCTGGCGACCGGTGCTGAGCAGCGGGGGTTCTCGCTCACTCAGCACGGTAGTGGCTCCTCGTGTTTCCCCGCTGCAGTGTGTGGAGACGTGTAGATTAGCAGAAAGCACAGGCTTCAGGCAGGGAGAAGAGCCACAGTTGGATCACACTGGACAGATGATCAGTATTCGGTGTGTTTTGTTTGTTTCCTGTTTCCAAAAACATCTTTTGGTATGATACATAAGAAATCTGAGAAATTCCAATGAAAAGAATATTACAGGGAGTTTTTGGATGTTATATGAAATACATTGATACATATTAAATGCCCTGGTATTTTATTTTTTATAGTCTGCAGATATATGCAACATAATATGTGCATGTATATGCAATTTTTTAAATGGAAGAGTAGTGTTGGTGACATGTCTTATTTGATGTAAATGACTTCTGGCTTAGCTGTGGGCCCTCTGCCCACTTGAGCTTCACCTTCCACTGAAAAATCAGCAAGTTGAATAAAGTTCTTCATGCTCTTGCTGGCACTGTGTGCAACCTCGTCCATCCTGTTGGTTAGGGTGGAAGGCCATGTGAAGGTTTCCTTTGGGCATCTGTAGGTACCCACATTTGACTCAGCCGCATGTGACTGACACAACCGAGTTGTTAGTCACGTGCCTCCACATCTCCAGGCTGCGTCTGAACGTCACTTTGCTCTCACTTGTTTTGCCTAAGCAAGTCAGGATAGACACAGAAAAACTTGCCATGCAACCACTTTTCAGTGCATGAAGACCCTCGCAGTGTCCTGTAGCCATCACTACCATCCATCTCCAGAACTCTCCCCTTCTCAAAGTGAAACTCTATCCCCATTAGACACCAGTTCCCCAGCCCCCACACACACCATGTTCTGTCTATAGATCCTGCTTATCTGGGGACCTCATATAAGTGGAATCATGCAGTGTCTGTCCTTTTGCATCTGGGTCACTTCCCTTGCCACAGTGTCCTCACAGTCCGCCGCATTGCTCCATGAACCAGAACTTCTGCCTTGTTAAGGCTGAATGATGTGCCATGGGATGGTAGACCACATCCTGCTGTGCGTTCATCTGTGAACGCGGATTGCTTCACCTTTGGGCTTGGTGGTGATGCTATGGACAGGGGTGTGCGAGCATCTGTTCATGACAGACACGTTGCACTGTTAAGTTCAACAGTTTAAATTGTTTCATAGATATGGATGCTAACAGGCGACAAACTGGAGACGGCTACTTGCATTGCCAAAAGTTCACATTTGGTGTCTAGAACACAAGACATTCATATTTTTAGACCTGTAAGTATGTTTCTGAATCACTTTGAAATTGTAAATGTTTTATCTCACACTTAAAATCTATTGTTTTTGTGAAAATATATATGCAGTTATTAATTACTAAATATCTTTTTAAAAAGAAATGCTGTCATTTCTTTCTTACTCTACTTATAAAAACAAGTTAAAATAGTTTTTTTAGTTACATTAAATAGGATAAAGAAGATGGCTTTTTGATAGTGACCACGCTCTAAATTCAAAGGCATTTTTCTGTTATATTCTTAGTATCATCCATTGCTATTTTTAAATAGCCATACTCACCTCTAATACATAGAATATAGATCTATTTTAAAATGTGTCTCCCTGTTAGTCACACATGCTCCACGTGGCTCAGAGATGGCTCTCATGAAACAAGTTCTGAACACGAAGCAGGAATGTGTTGTTAAACTGCCACCATTTTCATATTAAGTGTTCTTCCTTAATTGGCTCAAAGAAAATTAATAGAAGTTATCTAAATTTATGTGTTTACTGTATGTATTAGTTATGACTGAATTTAATTCACACAAAAATAAAAGTTCCTCAGCCTTGATTGATGGTGGGTGAGCAGACACCGTGGTCTGGAGCTGTCTGAGTGCAGCTCTGACACCTACAGAAATGGCTGCTTGAGAGTCATTTACATGTAAATGTGTTTTGTTTTGAAGCATCAGAATCACAAATTAGGCCCTGCAGACTACTATTTGCAATTAAATTATTAATGCTTCTGATAAAACTTTCGATCAATTTTTGTTGACTTTTCAGTGTTATAGCAGCACAAATTAAATTTTTCACAATAACCTACCTATTTACAGATGAGTTTGAGATTAATTTGGACCACGTGAAGCTTAATTTATTTCACTCCAATAACATTTATTTTATTCTCTATAAAATCTCCACAGAAAGAATGTTGAAAATGCATACCTTGGTTTCTGACATCCTCTCATTCTAAAATTAATATTTCAAGATTATGAATTAATTTCACTCGTTCCGATCGCTTAATCCTTCAGACATCAAACAAAAACTAACGGGATAGATGGCAAGCCAGGGCGGAGACGGCGGGGTGCGGGGGGATCTTACAAAAGCATCCCACACTTCCTCTGTGTTGTGAAAGAGACATCTCTAACACCAGGACCTCAGACAGTTGTGCCTCTCCCTTGGCGTGTGGCCAAGGACCCTGTCTCCTCAGGCCAGGGCTCCCAACAGCAATAGTGTGGTGTTCCCACAAATATCACAATGTAGTCAAACAAGCATTATTTTAATCAGAAATCATTTTTGTAAATGCTATGTGCTTTCATGCAACTTTTGATAATAAATGTGATTTATTTTATTAAAAAAAGAAAAACAGCGGTGCTAAACACCATCTCACCTGCACCCCACCCTGCCTGTCTCCTTGCTAAGTCCTCACCTCACCTAGGGCACTAGAACGCATTGGCTGCCACCGCCAAGTCTCAGGTGATCCCTCTCAGAACCCGTCTGACCTGAGCGTGGGGAAGGCCAGCCCCTGCACCGCTCAGGTGTGTTTCTTGGTGTGGTGCCTTCCTTGCTCTCATTTGCAGCGAATCAAAAAACAGTCTGTAGCCGGGCGTGGTGGCGCACGCCTGTAATCCCAGCACTTGGGAGGCTGAGGCAGGAGGATCCCGAGTTCAAAGCCAGCCTCAGCAATGGCGAGGCACTTAGCAACTCAGTGAGACCCTGTCTCTAATAAAACACAAAAAAGGGCTGGGGATGTGGCCCAGTGGTCGAGTGCCCCTGAGTTCAATCCCTGGTACCAAAAAAAAAAAAAAAAAAAAAAAAAATCCAGCCTGTGTTAAAGACAGTCATTGGAGAACACAGTAGAGATCTGAAGGCCCCTGCTCAGGACTTCATGTGAAGCAACTTGAGGCTCTCGACACTGTCCAAAGGACCCCACTGCGATTTCTTGAAGACGTCCCATTGGTCTGTTGCTCTACTTTTGAAGACTTCTAACTTGTACTAACCTTCTCTCCCCTAATGGAGGTGACCAGTCGGGGAGAGGCCCATTTGGAGCTGAATGCATTTAGAAGGAAGCACGATTGTGCACTGGTCATATCAGGGGACTCCCTGGAGGTAAGGCTGGACCCCAACACAGCAGGTATCTTGTCTGTCTGTCTGTCTCCTGAGGTGAAGATGGACCCTAACAGTGTGTGTGTCTCTCAGTCTGTCTGTCTCCTGAGGCAAGTTTGGACCCTAATAGAGCCAGTGTCTGTCTGTCTCCTGAGGACAGACAGACACGCTGGACCTGACCAGCGTCTGTCTCTCTGTCTGTCCCTTCCAGTGGACCAGGGCTTCTTGAGTGGATTTGCTATCAGGTGGCCCTGCCTCTCTGCTGTCTTGTGCTTTCCTGTCACCCACGAGGCACATGCAACTGTGCAGGAAGGGCTGAGCGTGTGTCCTGGCCTGTGCCCCCTGTTCAGAGGCTGGTGGTCCCGCCGACCCGGGCCCCTGCCCCTTGGTACCAGCTCCAGCTCCTTGCAGCCCTGGTGTAGGGGCCCCTCTTTCATATCTAAGCCGTGACCCAGGCACGTGTGGGTCACCTGAGAGCCCCCCGTCAGGGGTGCCCTTTAGTCCCATCTGCCCTCCTCTTGGCCCCCGGGTGCTGGGGGTGCGCAGGTCCTGGCAAGGACTGCAGGAAGCCACCTGGGCGGGCTGTTCCTGGGGTGGGAGTGTCACTCGGTGCCTGGGTCTAGCCCTGGGCTGGGGCAGCTGCACCCCAGGACTGGCTGGGCGCCTCTCTCCACACTGCTTCTGCCCGGAGCTCTGTACTCGGTGACTCGGGTAGCATGTGCTGCTTCCCCAGAGCAATGTGCCCACCGTCGGCCCTGAGGCCACGAGGTCTGTCACTGGCCTCTGGCCACCAAGAGCACCGCTTCAGTGGCTCTCCCTTGTTGAGCAGGTCAGGGAGGCCCGCTGGGTGGTGCCTCTGGGTGGAGCAGTAGCAGAGGCTCGAGTTCCGGTTCCGAGGTCATGCTCCCGCAGCTCAGGTCGCGGAGATTGCCCCTGGCACCCTGAGCACGTGTCCTCTGGGCCGGGAAGGTGGTCCGGTGCTCTCCCCCCCGTCCACCCTCATGCTACGCTCCCACGTCTGAGTCCAGTGGAAGCCTTCGCGGCCGCTTAAGAGGTGGTGAGCCATGGAGTCGAGAGCCTGGCCAGCGGCATCGCTCGCCTCTGCTCCCAGGCCACGGCCACGGAGCTTCCTCAGTTGCCTGGGGTAGAGTACAGCACCCGTCCCTTGGCCGTCACAGGCTCTCTCTACAGAGCCCCCTGTGATGCCCTGTAGGTGCCAGGCCCTCTTCCCGGCAGGAAAGGGCACAGGGCACTTTCCTGTCTCCACCATGTTGGCTGGTGGTGTTTGTACTTACTGTGTGTGTTGGAGTTTTGCGGGCATGTGGTGTGAGTGACCAGACCGTCCTACCGTGGCCCCCCACTTCCCTTTCTCCTATTCCTAACATATGCTAAAGACCACTTTGGGCCCCATGTTTTGGTACTTATTGCCATGTCTCCAAGTGACAGTGTTTATAGTGTGGCTCGCTGGAGCTTCTGATGGTGTCTGTTAGTGCCTGCCATGCGGGGTTACCTGAGCTTCGTTCTCCTTCCTCTCCATGCTCCCCGTACAGTTAGAGGTGATGCTGGTTGAGTTCATTGATGGATAGATGGCACTTATTTTCTTGTATTCTGAAATTTGGGAGTTATGAAGAGGGTTCAGCTCACTAACCAAAAATACACATATTAGATGAGAATAAAAAGTATGCAAATGAGAACATCAAAGCAAAGGAAACTAAAACAGTCACGTTGTGTAAGAATGAGCACCTTGCCGTCACTGGGTGTATCTACAAATGAGGCTTTGGGCTTCTTTGTCCCCAAGAACAGAAGAGAAGATGGCAGGAGACGCCAGTGGCCACAACCCCTGCTTAGCAGGCGGCGGCAGCTCACGGGCAGCTTCCTGGGCTGCTGCTGGGGGGCCTTTGCACACCCCTGCAGCGTGTGCTCCTCTGGGCAGCCAGTGGCTGGGAGAGAGCAGCACTCTCCTCTCAGGCCTTCGCTCCTGTGGCCGGAGGGCTGAGTCTGAAGCCTGTCCTCCGTGCTAGGGGAACATTCAGCGCTCCTGAGAACAAGTGGGCTGGCCCACGGGGAATACATCGGGACTTTGGTTTTCTCGACCAAGCAGAGCACTGGGAGCTGGTGGGTCCCCTGTTCTTGGCAAGGGTGCTGAGCACTTGGTATCAGAGGTCAATCAGATGCTGGAAGAGGGGCTGGAATCATCTTAACCGGGTTTCCCCAAAGCGGCCTAAACACTGGCCCCAGTCACATCAGCCTAGAGTCGCCTCAGGTCTCATGGCCACCAGCTCTGGGCCTGACCACCCTCAGCGTGCTTTGCCCTTCCTGGTGGCCCTCCTTCTACAGCCTCTGTGATCTTTCCCACCATGGCCTTGATGCACTAGTGTCCCGCGCCCCACACCTCCTCCTCTTGCACTCCTCCACTGGCTCCCACATCCCCCAGCCCAGGACAGGGCAGGCGTGGTCCCAGGTGAGACCCAGTGCGTGCACATGGGAGAAAGGCCACTGGTTTCCAGCCCCTGGTTTTGCTCTGCCCCCGTGCTCAGCTGCAGAGGGTGCAGTGTCATGGTGGAGTGGCCTCTGTCCTGCAGGTCTGTCTGAAGTACTACGAGCACGAGTTTGTGGAGCTGGCCTGCCAGTGCCCCGCCGTGGTGTGCTGCCGCTGCTCGCCCACCCAGAAGGCCCGCATTGTGACGCTGCTGCGGCAGCACACTGGGAGGCGCACCTGTGCCATCGGTGAGTCACCCTGGGCTTCCCCTAGCGGGGCAGGTAGAGGGGCACAGCAGTGAGATTTTAAGGGCAACTGTCTTCTTGGCGTTGAGGCAAGACTGTGTTCCGCCTCGCAGCCAGATTGCTGTGTCTGCAGCACTGAGGAGTCCTTAGCAATCCTACCGGGTAACAGAGAGAACGTGGTGATGGATGTGCCTTATTTCTTTAACTTCCCAACTTCTTGTGCTTCCCAGGTGACGGAGGAAATGATGTGAGCATGATTCAGGCAGCAGATTGTGGCATTGGGATTGAGGGAAAGGTAGGTCTGTCTCTGTTTCACATGTCTCGATCACATCTTCAGCACATGTGCCGTCCACACCTGCGTTTAAGGGCCCTGGGTCTGCACAGTGTCGGCACCTGCTGGGGCGGCACGTGTTTGAGGTCCTCCTGTGTCCGGGCCCTGAGCCATGTACTTGAGTGGGAGACAGGCAGGTCAGAGCCCCCTTCTGTTCTTCACCCCATGGCTGGGTGCCTGTCTGAGATCTCGTAATCCGAAGTGGGGTGGTACACCCCCACCCCCCGTTCTATGGCCTGCTGGGACTTACCCTCTGAGACACCTGTGCATGGGCTTGCCTGGAGTGTCCCCAGCACACCTTGGTTGGTCCCTTCAGCACCACAGCTGCTCTCCTCTGCTTATCCCCCACTTTCTCTGCACGGGCCTCCCTAACTCCTGGCCCTCTGAACCCTGGTTGTGGCTTGTCTTCCTGCCGGCACTGATCACAGCTCTTATCCTGGCTGGAGTAGGAACATACCACAAAGTCCTGGAAAGTTCACCCAACGTGAGTTGGCTCTTTCCTTGACTGCTTTGTTGAAGTGTCTTATAGCAAATTTTGTGAAATAGGAGATAGTGTTTTCCGAGAGCTGAGGTGTGGGGGAGGCCTTGTGAGGGTGCTGTCCCTGCTGTCCCTTTGCCCTGCTTCTGTGCTGCTGCTGGACTGCTGAAGCTGTTTCTTGTGCAGCGCTTGTGAGCAGCTCCTCCTGATGCCCACGGGCAGGTGCCTGTGGGCGGGCAGGCGGGTGCAGTACGACTCTGATACACCCACATCACCCAGTGCCTGGGGTGCCCTGTGGGGAGCCTCCAGAGCTGTGCAGGCGGAGCTGCAGGCTCCCATCCATCCGGCCAAGGTCCAGAGTGCAGCTGGCGGCGCGTGGCCCACAGCACAGCGCTCTGCAGCGGCGCCTGTGTCTCTGCGCAGGAGGGGAAGCAGGCCTCGCTGGCGGCGGACTTCTCCATCACCCAGTTCAGGCACGTCGGCAGGCTGCTCATGGTGCACGGGGCGCAACAGCTACAAGAGGTCCGCGGCTCTCGGCCAGTTCGTCATGCACAGGGGCCTCATTATCTCCACGATGCAGGTACGTAGGCCTTTTGTACCCGGGTGCCTGCAGAGTGTGATAGCACTGAGAAGCGACTGTGGCAGTGTCAAGAGGATTCTGTGACCACTCGGCGTCACTGGATGTCGTGTTTTCACTTAGATGTTAATGATCGCACACTCTGAGAAGCCTGCACGCACACTGATGTGCAGGTGACGGGCCGCAGCTCTCTCTGACTCACAGCTTTCTGTCTTTAGGCTGTGTTCTCGTCAGTCTTCTACTTCGCGTCCGTCCCCCTGTACCAGGGGTTCCTCATGGTGGGGTAAGTGCAGTGCGTTGCCCCGCCCAGCGCCAGCAGGAAGCACGTGTGGCACGTTGAGGGGTGTCGGGCAGCTCGAGTCCCCTCACAGCCGGCGTTTGGGAGGAGCTCCACGCTCGTGAAGGCTGGCGTGTGCTTGGGGACCCCAGGACCTGCACACTGTGCCTCTTGCGACTGCTGCTCCATTTCTCACAGGTTGTGTTTGCACAGGGAAGCTGTAGCTTGTCAGGACTAGGGTGGAGCTGAGCTCTTGTAAGAGCACCCCATGGCTGATGAGAGGGCAGAGCCAGGGCCAGTGTGTGGAGGCTGTCATCCCCAGAGTGGCACCAGCCGGGCCAGCTGCAGGCCTCTCAGAGCCTGTCTCTGCCCTGGCAGGAAAGTGGGTCCTCACGTGGGGACTTGACAGACAGCAGCCAGGAAGCACACGGGACAGAAGGCACTGGGCTGTCTGCTGCTAAGCTTGGGTGAGCCAGGACCTGTTCCAGAACAGGCACCAGAAGTCTGTCCCCACAGCGGTGAGCCCTCGCACCTGAGATCCAGTGTGATGTCTTGAGCGAGCACACCGAAGCATGCTGCACACAGGGGTGGAGTAGAGCTAGGTGATCTTAGCCACCTCGTCTGTAAGACGGGGGTTCCTCTAAAAGCAGTTATATTGGGGTCTCCTCCTCGCCCGTTATGGCCATGCACAGAGATGACGTCAGCGTGTCAGTATGTGGCCATGCCCTGCTGCTCTCTGTGTCTGCAGAGATCACCACCTGCCGCAGCAGGGCTGCCTCCCGTGAGCAGAGCCTGGGGACTTGGTGACCAGGGCTGCCTACCTGCACCCATCCCTACCTCATTGTTGTCACGGAGGAGCGGGAGAGGCCTTGGCTCCGTGGCTGCTCGCGAGAGGCACGGCCAGGCCAGGCCCAGCAGCCGGCCTCCTGCACACGTGTGGCAGCGCTTCGCCCTCCAGCACAGCAGAGGACATGCGCGTGTCCACCACCACAGGCTCTTGTAGGAGCATCCTGAGTGCTGTGTTGTCTGGTCATTCCCGAATCCCCAGAATTCCTGCCAACGTGAACAAGATACAGAGGAATGGCAGTCTGCACGTGTAGGTCTCTGCTCCACGCGAGGTGCCCAGGCATTGCTCACGTCCCAGTCAGAGCCAGTGGGAGTGCTGCCTGCCACGCCAAGGCTCCCCCACCCCACCTCTCCTCACCCACCCTCCACGCCCACCTGTGTCCTACCGCTCTTCCCCGCGCATCTGCCCCTTTCCACAGCACGCTGCGCCTCCTCTGGGGATCCCTGTGCTCAGACCGGCCTGTCCAGGCAAACCGGGGTGCTCTCCCATCTCAGGGTCCTGAGCAGTGCCACCTTCGCTGGGGCTGGAGAGGAGAATGTGGACATGTGACCACAGTATGGCATGATTTAGAGGAAGGAGGCCTCACATCTCAGACTGGGAGTGCACACTGCCTCCCAGTCACAGGAGACTCCATGTCCTCCTCTGACAGGAAGTTACAGTACGGAGCCTCAGGTGGTGGTGTGTGGCATGGACACACCACATCCCAGCATAGAGCTCAGCAAATCAGAACTAACCCGAGGCTGCCTCTACCACGTCACCCAACACGTGCTATCCCAGTTGATACTCCGGTCCAAAATAAATGAAAGCTTATCTTCACCAGAAAAATTCATGCCATGAATGTTGACTGCAGTGTTATCTGTAGTAACCGCAGACTCCGGGTAAGCCCAGTGCCCTGCAGTGTGCCAACGAGCGGCTAAGCAACAAGGGCCTGTCCACCACCAGGGTGCTGGTCGCAGCCATACCCCGGATCACCTCCCTGGGACCAAGCAAGTGCAGAACCCCAAAGGCTGCCTACCATCTGGTCCGCTGTTTATTTGGTAGTCCTAAAAAGAGACAGGGACGATAGAGGTGGAGAACAGGCTGTTGCTGGGCTGAAGGAAGAGGCAGGGAGGAGGCAGGGTTCTGTGTGGGGACGCCATCGGCGTCAGCATCCCGCCAGCAAGGCTAGAGTGCCGAAGTGCTGCAGAACACGGCCCTTGGGGGCGTTGGGGAGGTACCAGCGACTTCATGTTAATGTGACAACTGCAGAGAAGTCTGACCTCAGCCTGCAGATGTTTAATAAGAAAAGTCTATCTTTAAGTGGATTCCACTCCCAGTAAGCATGTGCGCCTTACAGAACATGCTGCTTATCAGAAATGATCGTACTCTGTTGCCAACTTCAATGTTTTATCTTGTTTTCTTGGGATGTCTTTGGTTTTTGGAACTTAAGCCTACCTCTAATTCTAGTAGTGTTGCAGACATTCATCAGGCTAACTAATATTCTCGGCCTCTAAGGTATGCTACTATCTACACCATGTTTCCAGTGTTCTCCTTAGTGCTGGACCAAGACGTGAAGCCGGAAATGGCGATTCTTTACCCAGAGCTGTACAAGGACCTCACCAAGGTATGGCCCTCTGCCCACGGACAGCACGCCGTGTGTTCTGAAGCCTTGTTGGAATAGTCCTTGTCCCTGCAGATGTTTCTCACTTCTCCTCAGCAGTTTTGACATTCCTGTCTGGAGTAAAAGAGGGGAGGGGGCCTCTCCCGTGTCTGCAGCAGAGCTCCCATGGCATGCGGGTGCAACACTAGAAACGCTCTGAGCCCCCGGGGAGCCTCCTGAGCTCAACAGGCAGGCGTCCTGGAAGGCCCAGAGAGCTTGCGCCTTGGTTTCTGAATGAAGGGCGCTCACTGCCTGTGCTGCAGCTGGTCAGCGTGGGGGCCCTGCCCGCACAGGTGCTTCCTGTTCACCCTGCCCAGAACTAGAACTCCATGGCATCAGTGTCCAGGCGTTTCCTGTGAATCCCCAGTCTCTAGTGTCGGCTTCAGAATCACCTCTGAAGAGTGGGTGGCCGTGTGGCTCAGCCCGAGATGTGTGCGCTGCTGTGCAGTGACACCACGAGGAGGAAGCCCACCTGGACGCCCCCATAACTGGCACTGCAGAGAGCCACTCCCCTGACAGTGTGCTCCTGGGGTCACATGTTCCTGAGGCAGTGTTGAGTTTAGCATGTGTGTATGTGAAAGCATGTTTTTATTGCATGGAAAATAGAAGGACACAGTAGTGGAAAATCTCGGCTCTCCAGACAAAAATTCTGGTTGCTTTGAAATTTTCCACATGGCAAGCTTCTCTTGAACCACCATTGAGATCAAAACCCACCAGCCCTCAGTCAAACTCAGTTTGTAGCTGATAACCTAAAATTATCAGCTCAGAGTTGTTAGAGCTCTAGTATTGTGGTAAAGGGAGGAGAGAATTCAGTGTGTTCAGGAAGCAAAATTCTGGCCCAGCTGACTGCCGTAGATGCTAGTCAGCTAACCACATTAACAGACCAAACTCTAATCCAGTTAATGACTAACAGTATTAACTATTCCAGCTAACCATGAACTAATGGATGACTGGTCCAATTGACCGCTAACAGGCTAGACTCTTGTTTAGTTAATCACTAATAGACTTTAGGCCAGCTACCACTAACAGACCAGACTGTAGCCTTGCTGATAACTAGCTACCCAGAGTACTGCTTGGTGAGTCATGTTACCTTTTGAATTTCATGATATTTTTGTACTGATCTGATGAAGGAAGAGTTGTGAACTTCCTTGAAAACCTCTGTGGACAGACAGACCTAGTTCAGCTGTATGCATAAAACTAGATATAAATATCAAGCTTTATGATCCTGCTGATAACGTTGTGACCAGCGGGGCGATCCTGCTGCACACTTGGCAACTAGAGGACTTGCGGTTGACATGCTGAGATGACGAAGCCATTGTGATGGTGCAGGGTGGGGCCAGTGGTCCAGAACCACAGGGAGCTTTGCAAAGAATTTGTTTCCATAGCTTGTGTACAGCCCCATTTCCGAAGCACTCGTGTGCTCACGTGCACACGTCAACCTGCACGTCACGCTGCACACAGATTGGCTGTCGTGCTCTCGTGTGTTCACGTGCACACGTCAACCTGCATGTCACGCTGCACACAGATTGGCTGTCGTGCCCTCGTGTGTTCACGTGCACACGTCAACCTGCATGTCACGCTGCACACAGATTGGCTGTCGTGCCCTCGTGTGCTCACGTGCACACGTCAACCTGCACGTCACGCTGCACACAGATTGGCTGTCGTGCTCTCGTGTGTTCACGTGCACACGTCAACCTGCACGTCACGCTGCACACAGATTGGCTGTCGTGCCCTTGTGTGTTCACGTGCACACGTCAACCTGCATGTCACGCTGCACACAGATTGGCTGTCGTGCCCTCGTGTGTTCACGTGCACACGTCAACCTGCATGTCACGCTGCACACAGATTGGCTGTCGTGCCCTCGTGTGTTCACGTGCACACGTCAACCTGCATGTCACGCTGCACACAGATTGGCTGTCGTGCCCTCGTGCGTATCCTCTCATGGTGTATTTTATTTAGTCAGCACGAGGTCCATACTGCTGTCATCTCTGTTTCACAGAAGAGGAAACTGAGATGCGATTAAATTCAGAGCCCAAGGACAGTGCACGGAGGGAGCGCCAGGCAGGGCTGTGCAGCAGTCTTTGTCCTCAGCCCGGTGCGCGCATGTGCACCTGTTGCAGAGACAGGTCCTGTGGCAGCCATGTGGCAGGCACGTGGGTCCACCCATCAGAGCAGCGGGCAGTTCTCTCCTCTCGGGAAGAGCCGCTGTCTGTAGCCCAGCGTGCCCTGGGCGGTGCGACCTCCGTGCGTGCTCCTCCCATCACATGCAGTGAGGCTCGAGCTTCGTGCACTGTGAGGGGCTTCCCGTCAGGATCAAGGGACCCGCCCATCCCACTGAGTCTGCTCATCAGTCCATGACCTGCTCAGTCTGCTCGGATGCAGGAGTTCCCGAGGAGGTGCGATTTGACACACTGTCTGAAACAGGCACCTTTTGATGTTTGCAGCTAACGAGAAATAGTAAATGCCCCCTTTGACCCAAATTGGTGTTTACTTCACATAAGTTATCTGAAAGCATTTCAGCAAATCTGATTGCAAGGAATATATTTATTATATCAAGAAATTATAATACGTCTTTATTTTATCGAGAAATTAAAGCCTGGCGCAGTGACGCATGCCTGTGATCCCAGTGGCTCAGGAGGCTGAGGCAGGAGGATCACAAGTTCAAAGCCAGCCTCAGCAACTTAGTGAGGCGCTAAGCAATTCAGTGAATGAGACCCTGTCTCTAAAATAGATACAGAAAAGAGATGGGGATGTGGTTCAGTGGCTAAGTGCCTCTGAGCTCAATCCCCGACACCAAAAAGAAAGTAAAGAAATCAAAGTTAAACTTTTAAATTCTTCAAGTAAAATTTGCCACATATGTAATTACAAGTGGTTCCCATGACTGAAGACCAAATGTTGACTAGTGTCCAGTCAGAAAAATGCACGTAGGAAATATGTACTAAGAGAACTTGCTTAAAAATATGTCAGTGTTTGTTTCTGCTTTTGGAAAGCTTGCCTTTTGATGAGCCCACGTGTTTGGATCCTGCTTCTTACCCCCACGCACAGCGGACTCGGCCTCGGTCGGCTGCTTCACAGGTGGGCACTCGTAGCCAAGGGACGTGCTTGAACAGGGCTCATTGTCTTCACAATCACACGACAGCTAGAGCTTGAATCCACGCACCTGCTCTTTGTGGGCTTCTGCGGGACACATACTTTCTCTGGAGCCTATTCTTATGCTGAATGTCCCCACAGCCACCAGGAAGGTGGTGCCGAGTCCAGACACTGTCTGGCATGTGCCTCCTTGCTGTGTCTTCTAGTGTCCCCTGGGCCCCCATGACTGTCGACCTGGTTCTCCAGTCATCATGAGAGACCGTCCCCTGGGTGGGGAAGCCCCAGACCAAATGCAAACTGTGACTCTGATCAGTCACCACTGAGCACCAGTGGCGCGCAGTAGGAGCCTGAGCAGCTCAGCAGACTTCTGGGCCTCTCCACCTGTGGAAGGCTCTGCCTGTCTCCAGTGAGATGCCACACTGCTGAGAAGCGGAGCCCAGCGCCAGGCTGTTTCTTGGGAATAGATATTCTTGTATTGACTTTCTAGTGTCTTCAGACAACAGTGTACAAGGTATGACATCTCCTCCATCAGAACAGGCCACGGCAACTGAAGTAAGCGTTGACCGTCCCTTACATGAAGAGCTGCCGCGTCCGTCAGTCCTCTGCTGACAGACAGAACGGCCTCCTCTGGGCATGTCCCAACTCCCTGCAGCGCTGCAGGGCCTCCTGTGACAGACCTTGCACCACAAGCCAGGGCGCTGGGTCCCTGGCGGGCTCTCCTCCTCAGATTGGGGAATCTCGAGGAGAGGGTGAAGCAGGACGACCAGGGCCAGGCCCCTTGTTTGTGGTGCACCCCAGTAACCTGCATGCAGTCCAGAACTGGGGGGGGGGGGGCAGCTGAGTTCGCAGGAAGCCATTCTGCTTGTCAGCAGAGGACTGACTGACGCGGCAGCTCTTCATTTAAGGGACGGTCAACGCTTACTTCAGTTGCCGTGGACTGTTCTGATGGAGGAGATGTCATACCTTGTACATTGTTGTCTGAAGACACTAGAAAGTAAATATTTAGTCCCAAGAAACAAAGAAGTAAAGGGAAGCCACTGTCATTACAGAGGGAATCTTGGCCCCTAGTTAACTTAAATGTCTGTCTACAGAGGCTCCTGCTGGCTCCCTAGGACCCAGGGATGCAGGGCTGTGGCCAGGGATCACGCAGCCCTGTGGACAGAGCAGGCCAGACGCGCCCAGGCTCAGGCACTCAGAAGAGTGCTCCGGGAAGACACTAGGGACAGCATGCACAGTGGGCCTGGGTGCCTGAGCCTTTGAGAAGCCCTCCGCTCATTCCTCGGGGACAGGAAAGTGGAGCATGCCCTTCTCCTCTGTTGGTAAAGCTGCCCTCTTTGCCCTAGGGGAGATCCTTGTCCTTCAAGACCTTCCTCATCTGGGTTCTGATCAGCATTTACCAAGGTAAGACAGGCCCTGGTTTTACTGGACCAAAGATTTCTGTGGGTCTTCTCCTAGCAGTATTGTTTGCACCTCCAAGTTAAATTCTAACAGCTTAAAATTTCATCAGCAGTTAAATATTGCCTTCTATTTATCTTATAAATTGATAACTCCAGAAATGTGGATCAGTATTTTTTAAATGATGCATGTGAGTTAAAAACAGACCTTATATATATGTACGTGTATGTGTGTGTGTGTATATATGTATTTAGTTGTAGGTGGACACAATACCTTTTGTGTGTGTGTGGTGTTGAGGATTGAACCCAGTTCCTCACACATGCTAGGTGAGTGCTCTACCACTGAGCTACAGCACCAGCCCAAAAAAACTGACCTGTTTTTAATCAAATGTTAATCCAGAAAAACTTAACAAGCACTCCTCACATTACCCCTGCACAATGGCTTTCTTTGATACGTGATAATGGCAAGGCCTCAAGAAAGCTGGGTCATGCAGCTTCACGCCTTGGCCGTTCTGTGGGTGCTCTAGGTAAGTGAGGGTGCTGCGAAGGTGGTCATTCCCAGAGCAGCCTTCGGTGGAGGCGGCTTTGCTACAGATGTTTAGATGTCTGTGAGCCCCTGCCCGGTGCTGCGCTGGCCGTACCACAGTCCAGAGTGTGACCAGGCTGTCCGCCTGCTGGGGCGTGTGCACGGTGTGCGCCCCCTGACCTGCGTGCTGTTTCCAGGAGGCATTCTCATGTTCGGGGCCCTGGTGCTCTTCGAGGCTGAGTTCGTGCATGTGGTGGCCATCTCCTTCACGGCGCTGGTCCTCACCGAGCTGCTCATGGTGGCCCTGACCGTCAGGACGTGGCACTGGCTGATGGTGGTGGCCGAGTTCCTCAGTCTGGGCTGCTACGTGGCCTCCCTCGCCTTTCTAAATGAATACTTTGGTAAGTTTTTGAATCACTATTGGGGTTTTTTGAACATTAGTTATTGTTACCTCTTAGAGCATCGCCTTAGATTGTAGCTCACAATAAAATCCATATTAGATAATTTCACAATGCAAAACTTATTTTTCTGCAAAGAAAAAATTGCTTGCAGTCACCTATAAAGTTTCCCATCATCTTTGCTTTAAAAGATGTTGAAGCACCCTCCCTGGCCACTTCATGACGCCAGCTCATTTGTCCTCCCCAGAGTGTAGGCCTCTTGCAGCCGGAGGTTGAGAACGACGGAGACAGTGTGAGTGGTCAGTCACGGGGCTCCCCACCTCCAGATTGGTCAGTGGCTGGGAAGACCAAGCATGCTCCCCTCGTAAGGTGTTTAAAATCAGGGCAGAGAGCAGAGAGTCATTCAGCATCAGGTCTCACTCATCTCCCAAAGCCTGCCAAGGCCCATCTCCTGGGGCCAAGGCAGAGGGTAAGAAGTGGCCACCACCTCCACAGCGCACGGGAGCACGACACCATGGCTGCCTGCAAGCGACACTCGTCGACACCCTTCCTGGTCTGGGCAGAGAGTTCCAGGTCTGCATCCTAGGGAGTGTCCCATGCAGGTCAGCAGTCTGCTTGCTGTCCCTGCACTGCAGGTGGGGTGCTGAGCCCTCTGCTGCTGGGGTGCTGAGGTCTGCACCTTGACATAGTGTGGGGCCCTCAGAGCCCCCAGAATCGAGCCTGCAGTGAGTGGGTGCGAGCACGGTGCAGACTGCTCGTCTGCCACTCTGCTCCACGCAGTGCTGAGCATACAGGCAGGACGAATGTAAGAAGTTCGTGCTTGCGATTTTTAAGAGTTACACAAAAAGCATGTCTATGGCACGTAAAAACGGCCTTCTTTCCAGTTAGAATAGCTTAGCTGTTTGTCTTTGGAGACTAAATGTTTGCTGTATTTTTCTGTATGATCATGAAATCATGCACTCAGGCATGGAGAAATGTCAGTTTGCTTTATGTCATTTTCATAACCTGCTTTCTTCACTTGACAGTGTACAGAACTCAAGGCAAAGTGCTGAAATTGGGGAAACTGTTGTGTCTAGTCCAGTTTTATCTATGAGTAACAAAAACTGACTTCATGCCCGTAATCCTAGCAACTCAGGAGGCTGAGTCAGGAGGGTCACAAGTTCAAGGCCAGCCTCAGCAACTTAGCAAGATCCCATCTCAAAAGAAAGTAAAAAAGGACTGGGGATGTAGCACAGAGAAAGAAGGGCCATGTCCAATTCCCAGCACCACACACAAAGGAAAAGAAAGCATAAATGGGAGCTATAGAGCCCCAACCACATGCTTGGGCAGGCCCTGTCCCCTCTGAACCTGGCTGCTCTGAACCAGGCCTGGAGAGCAGCAGCATGTCTAGGTGAGCTGTTCTGAGGGTTCTGAGGTGGAGCCACTTGGAGGTTTAGCTGCAGACCCAGTGGGGCATATCTGGGTGCTTGCTGTTAAGTCACAGGAAGTGAACCACACATTTCAGCTATAGTTTCAAGTTGCGTGGCAGTGGGTGGTGAAATGACAGGGTTAAAGCCAGTCACAAATGCATTTCATACTGACATTCTTACGCTTTTTAACGTGTTTCTGTGATCAGTAGCTGACCACCAGCAATGTCCTGCTGTCTTGCTTTAACCCGCCCTTCACGTCCCTCACTCTGTTTTCTCTCGGAACAGGTATAGGCAGAGTGTCTTTTGGAGCTTTCTTAGGTAGGTGGAGTTACGATTTCTTTCAAGAGTATAGAAATTTAGCAAAAGACGTTGATGGAGCTCCTCAGCTGAGAGCAGAGTCTGCCTCTGACCCCCTTCCCACTGACGCAGAGGCCACCTGAGCTCCAGGGCAGGAACTGCCTCTGGGTATTCAGTGGCTGAGTGACTGGAGGCATGGGGAGCCACTGTGGGTCCCTTTCCAGAACTTGGGCCTTTCACATTTTAGTAGCAAAGCTCCTGCAAAGCACTCCCGGGTGTCTCCAGTGCGGGTCAGTTGCCTGTGACCTTTCCTTTTTGGCTCCATCCCATTGTATGGACAGCAGCTGTCTTTCCCACATCCTTTACTTTTATCAAAGCCCATCTCCTAGTAAGTAGACCTTTCTATCCATTTTTGGGGGTGGGGGACAATCTAAAAGACTTCTGCTGTCTGTATAAGGGAGCCACAGATGTCAGGCTGTCCGCGTCTCTTCTGTGGACTTAGAGCAGCCATCTTCACCCAGGCAGGTGGCCGTAGGGGGAGGCTGTCAGGCCTGCCAGGCCGAGATGCATCTGAGCGTTCATGTCGCGGGGACCTGCCTGCTGCCCCAGACCCCTCCAAAAGACTGGCCAGGGTGGCCGGACAGAGCAGAGGCTGGTAGCTGGCGTTTTCCCCAGAGCTGCGTGGCAGTGTGCAGATCCTGCCGCAGGCTGCCTGTCCGCTAGCCTTGTGCGGTGGCCGTGCGCAGCCCTCCTAGTGCTCGGCTCTGTTCCTTCTGTGGAGAGAACTGTGTGTGCCAGACACAGGCGGACAGCGTGCATGGGGACCCTCGAGGCCGAGTCAGGCCTGCGGGGCGAGGGCAGTGCTGGAGTGGAGGCCGGGGTGGCAGGTGGGTCTGCAGCGGTAGCCGGGGCTGGCAGCCCTGTAGCTCTCACACTCTGCCTGCTCCCCACAGATGTGGCCTTCATCACGACCGTGCCCTTCCTGTGGAAAGTGTCGGCCATCACTGTGGTCAGCTGCCTGCCGCTCTACGTCCTCAAGTACTTGAAGCGCAAGCTCTCTCCTCCCAGCTACTCCAAGCTGAGCTCCTGAGGGGCTGGCAGCTGCCAGAGGCCTCCAGGCACTGCGGGCCCTTGGCCGGCTCCTGCGGGAGGTGGGAGGCAGGGTGCTGGGGCCTGTCCTCTCCTCTGGTGTCCACCGAGGCAGCACGGGCTTCCCCGGAAAGGAGTCTCCTTCCTTCCCTGCTACTGGGAAGGCTCTGCCCTTCTGAGAGCTGGCAGCCAGCGGTTCCTGCAGCTTCCCGCCCTCGGGCTCTTCTTTGATGGTGGAAAGTGAAAGCCACTCCCCTGCACAATAAAGTCTGCACCCTGGGGAAGCTTGTCTGCCCTGCAGCCACCCTCTGCGGCCACCCTGGGCCAACATGCTCTCCAGACTCCTGCGGGGCTCCCTGCTGGGCACTCAGGTGGTTGTGCTCTTGCATAGAGCGTGCTCCTCCCAGAAAAGCCCGGGTGACAGGTGGTGTGACATCTCTGAGTGCAGTTCCATTGCCGCTGCGAATAGAGCCCTTTCTCAAAGGCGATGCTGCTGGGTCGTGTGTCTCTTCATCCCCACGCCTCTCGCATCTGTAAAATCACACTGGAAAACTGAGTTCTTGTCATAGGAACCCGCTGCCCGTCGCTTGCTGCGCAGCAGGTGTCCCGGGGGCTTGTGATACACACATACGCTGGCATCAGGGTGGAAGAGCCCCGGCCTCCAGGCTGCAGGAGGTGTCCAGGTGCCCGCCACCAGCTCCCTGGGGTGCCAGGGCAGAGGAGCCTGGGCAGGGCTTGGCACTGGCTGCTGCTCCAGCCCTGCGGCCTGTGCCCTCGGGTCCAGGAGCTCGCCGCTGAGCACCTGGCCGCTCCCAGGGAAGGGGTCTCTGTCTGCAGTCCTCTCCACCGGGGCTCTTGCGTGCCGCACCGCTCCTCAGCTTGCGCACCCACTGAATGTGACCCCACCATCCTTGGGGAATGCCCACCCGTTGAGGGGAGCAGCGGGGGGCGGGGCACAAGCCCTGGTGTGTGGTGCCACCTCCTCCTGGGCTTCTGTAGTGCTGCTTGTCAAAGGAGAAGCTCAGCGCCACAATAAAGTGTGCTTCTTCCCACCCACGTCACACATGCCTTTTGGATCACATGCCTGAGCATTCTGGATTCCCACGTGGACCTGGGACCAGAGTGCTGTTTCTCACGTCTCCCACAAGGTGTCACTGTCGCGCCAGTTTCTCCAGCTGTGTCTTGTGGGGGGGCACCAAGCTGGAGGCGGCTGCTGAGCTGCAGGAGCCTGCAGGCACCCTCTGGCGCCGTGGGTGGGGAGTTCATGTCCCTGCCCTTTCTGTCACACAGTTTGAGTTAGGGGCATTGGGCCCACAGGCATGCCACGGCCTGCATGCTGAAGTGGCACCACTCAGGAATCTGGGTACAGACTGCCAAGCTCAGATCCGACGCTTTCTTGCCTCTGCTGATTTAGAATGGAGCGAGCAGCCCACGGGAGGCTGGCTAGCAGTCGTAGCAGGTCATAGACAACCTCCGAACATCTAGATACCGTGAGCCTTTGGGAATAGCATTCTTGCACCACTTTAAATAAAACCTGAGGCTCTGTGAGCCTTCAGTTAGGGATACAGAGTGAGGAGAAGTGGCCAAACGTGAGTCTGCAGACGTCAGAACGCGTGAAGTCAAGCCAGCCTGGCTCCCCCGCTGTGCCGCAGGGAGAAGAGTGCGAATGCTGCTCTGGGCTAACTGAGGCCGCTCACAGGAGCAAAGCGCCCAGCAGACGCCTGGCACGTGGTAAGCCGTTCAGAGGGAGTCTGTGACATTGGGTCTGATAGATGGGACAGATGATTGCCTAGTAGAGGGTCTCTGGGTCTCGTCCAGCGCGGGTTCAGGAGCCAGCTCAGGAGGGCAGTGGCGCCCGCAGGCAGATGAGGACTGGTTTGTGGAACAGCCTCAGTCTGCCCGAGTCCGTCCTCCTGGCTGAGCCAGCCTGCTTGTGCATGCTGCCCTGCCCCTCGAGCCTCCTGAGGACCACCCTTCCGTCTCGGGGCACAGGAGGGCCATCTGGATGGTCCAGGGACAGCCTCACCCCTCCTCCATAGGAGAGGATACTGCTCTTAGCACATGAGTCACAAGTGCCACTGTGTGTCGGGTGCATCTAGGGACAGGCAGATGTGGCCCTGCAGGAGAAGCTGACGCAGAGGTGAGAGCTGCGGGCTGCCAGGACAGTCTAGAGGAGGCTCCTCAGGGAGGGAAGGTCGACGCAGAGACCAGAGAAGAGAGTGGCCACTCGCGCAGAGACGGAGGAGGCCTGTGTGCAGCGCAGGTGGGGCGGGGCTCCAAGTGCAGTGCAGACAGCAAGGCCGGGGGCAAGTCGGGGACGGGAGAGGGGGCCGGGGTGGGTGGCAGGTGGAGGGACTCTGCTGCTGCTCTCCACGCCTTGTCATGTTCTAGGCTTGTGACCGTCTTGCATTTTCATCCAGTGTTTCTGAATCAGAGGATGACACCATGTTCCCAAAGCCCTACCCCCCCCATGAAGCCCAAACAGGTGGAATAGGGGTCATGTGCTCTTCCTGTGCCAGTGAGGCCCAACGAAGAGGCCCGTGCTCCCTCTGAGGCTAGGGTCCTCGTGGAGCAGCCCAGCAAGTCCAGGTTCCATCTGTGGGGAGATGGGGACAGTGCCCTGTCGTGGTGGAGATCACTTCCCCAAGTGCAGCGGGTGCTTTAGCCAAAAGGCAGGTCACCAAGCTGGATAAGAAGCAGAACTACGCACATGCTGTCTACAGAGAGAGCAGCATAAACGCGGAGACAGTGGCCAGGAGCAGGAGGCGGGCAGCAGATGGAGCCCGCCACGCCAGCGCCTCGGGGGCTCGCGCTGAGGGTGTCGTGAAGACAGCACACCCCGGGGCCGGCGGGGGTGGAGAGGTGAGGGCCCTGGAGGGCCAGCTGCTGCCCGGGTGGCTGGCGTCCTCCGTGCCCTGTGTCAGACACGACTGCGCAGAACAGCAGGCCTCGCTGACAGGGGGACTCTGCACCCAGCCACTGCATCGCGTCCACCAAGCTGGCCACGTGCTGGGTGGACAGGCCACAGAGAAACCGAAATCGCACGGCTCACTTATGGAGGGAGGGCTCATGGGTGGAGGGAACCATGATGGGAGAAATTCTAACCAATTTCCGACTTAATGAAAATATGTCAAGATTTGAGAGACAGTTAAAGTTTCTTAAAGGAAACTTACAGATCTAAATGCTTGTGTCAGAAGATGGAAAGGTCCCAGGATCTATGTGTAGGCTTCTACTTTGGGAAGCTAGAAAAAGAGTAACAGCCCAAAGCAGGTGGGAGGCAGGAAGCAAAAACAAACAAAAGTGAATGGCGACAGCACAGGGAGCAGACGAGCGCCCGGAGCCTGTGAGTCCCGGCCAGCTCGGTGCGCAGACAGCTGAGCTGGCCAAGACCCCTAGCCAGGCGGAGGAAGACCAAGGTACCGCTAGGCCCCGTCAGGCCCGGTCACAGGAAGTCAGCCGAGGGGGCAATGTCAGTTCTGGCTCCAGGTTCCACGGGTTTTGCTGGCAGCTGACTGCTGCCCGGGGCCCCTGGGGGCAGAACGCCATGGCAGTCAGCACGCCTCCTGGCAGCTGGGAAGCCAGGAGGGAGGAGTGGCCGGGTCCCTGTGTCCTTCCTGTCACGCCCCAGTGACCTCACACCTTCCACTAGACCACCTCCTACAGGTTCCATCTCTTCCCTCTAATGCCGTCTGCTGGACACATGGGCCTTTGGGGGGACATGTAAGGGTCACCCAGAATAGTTAGTGTCTTGGGGGCATTTGGGGTGGCGTGACTGCAAGGGGCAGCAGGAGGGGCTGTGTCGGTGCCGCAAGGTGAGCAGCTCCTGGCACCTGCACACTCCCAGTCGTGACTTCACACGTGGGCCAGAGCAGGGACCCTCCCCGCACCTCGCGGGTGTCTTGAAGCTCGCTGTGGACCTGCATTCGCAGGAGACGTTTTCAGAGTGTGATGACAGTCTGTGGGTTGAGGACCCAGATGGGGAGAGGTCTGGCGCCCTGGCCAGGCCAGGAGCTGCGGCTGCTTGGATCAAGGAGACCATCCGGCAGCAGCGTCTTCACCCGAGGGTGGGTCTGTCCTGGGGTAAGGCGCCTGGAGCGCGGCCTCTCTCCTGAACCTTGTGTGGCTCTACAGTGTTGGTGGCACCGTGCAGCCTGCACATGGCCCTCATTGTGGGCTGGGCTTGTGGCCAAGCCATCCCCCAGATGGAAAGGCCCTGCCTGCTCCAGGGGTCAGGAGGCCACAGGCCCTGCGCCTGGCTTCCTTATGGCCAAGGACAAAGGGTCTCTACAGGGTCCCAAAAGGTAAAGGAGGTCCCCCCAGGACAGCTCCCCAGTGAGCTGCAGGAGCCCTTGCTGTCGAGCCACCCGTCCCCCCAGGACAGCCCCCTGCATGGTGCTCTCGGGGCCTACAGGGTCACTGTTCCTGCACACGATGAAGCTGGGCTTTGCTGACCCCGGTGGCCTCTGCTGCTCATAGAACTCCTCCCGGGAGCCTGAAGGGTCAGCGGGGGCCGCGCTGCTCCCAAGGAGCCTGGACCCCTGCAGGCCTTGCAGGCGCCCTGCTGCCCTTGAATCCAGGCCCAGTGGCTGGCCCAGCTCCTGTGCTCGGACTGGCCACAGAGGCCACCCAAGGCCTGGGTGTCAGGGGGTGCCCACATGGCCCTGCGACCCAGGGGACAGCAGCACAGAAACTGGACCTGGCTCTGTGTTTCCACAGCTCCTGGGGCTTAGTGGCAGTTGAGGCACAGGGCTGACAGAGACCCGAGGGTGGGGACAGAGAGCACAGCTTCTGAGCAGTCTGTACTGTGCTATGCTGCCTCTAGGGCTCGGCTGGGAGTCGGCTCTGGGTGGCCCGGGCGCACACTGAGAGCACTCCTAGTGCCCCGGCAAGGCAGGACCTGCTTTCCCTGTCTCCTGTCAGGCCTTGTGCCCGACTGGCCCTGCTGCCACCGGCCAAGCTCTGCTGCCCTCCCCTGGGGAATCACCGCTCACCATGCAGCCTTCCTGGGGCGTTGGGCACGTTGGCCACCAGGGCCTCGCGAGCCGCATTGCAGGGTGGCACAGGGACAAGAAGTGCCAGCACAGTCACGTGTGTTCCTCTGGGCCACCCTGGGAAAGCAGGGAGGGTGTCCCCACCATCTCTGCAGCCCTGCCCCGCATTTGGAGCCGCTGGAGCCTGCCGCTCCTCAGATACCTGTCCCCAGCACCCCTGGACGTCCTTGAGGGGCGACTGGCCCTTCCAACCTTCCTGCCTCCTCTGGAGGACGGTGTGGTGCCCTGGTCGTGCTGAAGGCCCCGGATCAGTAACAGCGGGTGGCAGTGGAGAAAGGGAGCATGAGGAGACTCCCCGAGCAAGGAGCAGCAGCCTGGAGCCCAGGCCGCTCCGTGGCCGTGCGGGCCTGGCCGAGCCCGTCTCCCTGTTTCCCCCGTCATGAGGTCATGTCCCTGCAGGTCCCCCAACTCCCTCTGCCCAGGTGTCCAGCCACTCGGAAAACACCTGATGCCCAAAGAGCCCTACAAGACGGCCACTCAGCTCTCCTGGCAGGGCAGGCCAGCCGCCACCACCAGGTGCCCTGGACAGCGAGGCTCTCAGCGAGCCCTGTGCTCCCTTCAGCAGGAACTGCCTGTGCTCCTTTATAAACTGCTCATTTTGGGAAAAGTTCCGGCTTCCAGAAACATGCCGAGACGCCCGCGTTCCCCTCAGCTCCTGCGGACGGGCAGACCTTGCCCATGCAGAGACCTCCCAGGCCTGCTGTCTCCTCAGCCCTGTGGCCAGCCCCATCAGGGAGGTTCCTCTGGGCACTGCCTTGAGGGCAGGATGGGAAGGGCCCTTGGAGGAGGTGCCCAGTTCCAGCTTCTGGGCAGGCACGTGGCACAGACTTGTGTCCTTGCCGGGCGGTGTCTGTGACCCAGATATTGGAGCTATGTTGGGGTCAGCCCTTTCCAATTCCCTCTTTCCAATTCATTGTGCCCAATTTTAGCATCCACTGGTGTCCCTGGGTCCTCTGAAGTCCACCTTGGCACTGAGTACAGGTGTGATTTCCAAAGTCTCCAGCAGGGGGTGCTAGAAGCCAAGAAAAGGTCTGCGGGCACCTTCTGCAAGGTGGCTGCAGGTTAGAGGTGGCCGATGGGCGCTCCACCAAGGGCACCCTGGATGCAGGTCGGAGCCGGGCTTGCTCTGGCTGAGGAACGCGCCCTGCCCACAGGCACCGCACATGCACAGTGAACGAGGAGCCTGTTTTTTCCTATCAGCGAGCCCCGTGTCCAGGGTGCTGGCGCCAGGTGTGTTGAGGGCACCGTGGCTGCAGCCCGCATGTTGGGCTGGGGGAGGCTGCAGGGGCTGCACCGAGCTCAAACCTAGCCACAGGGTCCTGTGTGCCTCTGGGGTTGGTGGCTCGGAGACACTGGCAAAGGCCGAGGGTCCCCAGAAAGAGGTGTCTGTATGCATTCTGCTGCTGTGTATTCACACCTGTTGCTGTGACTTTAGATCTGGAAGGGAACCTAGAAGCCCTCCTGTCCCCTTTACAGTGTTTCCAAGAACTCTTCTACTTTCAGCCCCTTCCCCACCCTGGACCCTGAGGGCACTGGTGGCAGCACACCTGTGGCTGCAGCTCCTGCACTGGCATGGATGCAGAGACCTCAGACAGGTCAGAGTGTGAGCTCAGCAGCAGGACCCCGCGGGCGTCGGAGCCACGCCCTGAGGGCCATGGACTCGCCCACAGGAGCTGCGCCTTGCTTGCTTCTCTTTTGCTAATGAAGAAAGGAAGGCCATGAACTCAAGTGGAGATGGCAGTCAGACGCTGGGTTTTGTGTGAAATCCGAGTGTGGAGACGTTGGCTCGCTGTGTCTGTGGTCCGAGAGGCCCAGGAGCCTCTCGGCTTAGTCACAGAAGCGCCCTCCACCTGGCTAGAGGCTCTCTCGGCTGTGCCTGGCTTTCCCCTCAGGAGCGGCTCTGCGTGCGGAGACACGCGTGGGAACAGGGCTCTGTGAGTGCGTGGAAGTCTTTCTCGCGAGAGCCCCAGGAACTGGCTCAGGGAGGGGATGCTGTGACCCTCACTGGTTTCCTCAAGCCAGAGGTGACACTGGCAGGCTCCCACAGGGTCAACTAGACAATCACCTAGCTTTGGGGTCACCCACCTGGTCAAGCCTCTCACAGGATGGGCTTTCAGCATCACCCCACGAGCCCCTGGAAGTGGGAGCCAAGCACCCAAAGAGGAAAATGTCAGCAAGTCCTGGGCCCTTGGCCAGGTGCTGCACTCCTGCTGCGAGTCCTGGGGCCCTGGCCAGGTGCTGCACTCCTGGTGCGAGTCCTGGGGCCCTGGCCAGGTGCCTGCACTCCTGCTGCAAGTCCTGGGGCCCTGGCCAGGTGCTGCACTCCTGCTGCAAGTCCTGGGGCCCTGGCCAGGTGCCTGCACTCCTGCTGCAAGTCCTAGGGCCCTGGCCAGGTGCTGCACTCCTGCTGCAAGTCCTGGGGCGCTGGCCAGGCGCCTGCACTCCTGCTGCACCCTGCACTCCTGCTGCAAGTCTTGGGGCCCTGGCCAGGCGCCTGCACTCCTGCTGCAAGTCCTGGGGCCCTGGCCAGGCGCCTGCACTCCTGCTGCAAGTCCTGGGCCCCTGGCCAGGTGCCTGCACTCCTGCTGCAAGTCCTGGGGCGCTGGCCAGACCCTGCACTCCTGCTGCTAGTCCTGGGGCGCTGGCCAGGTGCCTGCACTCCTGCTGCAAGTCCTGGGGCCCTGGCCAGGAGCTGCACTCCTGCTGCAAGTCCTGGGGTGCTGGCCAGACCCTGCACTCCTGCTGCTAGTCCTGGGGCCCTGGCCAGACGCCTGCACTCCTGCTGCGAGTCCTGGGGCCCTGGCCAGGCGCCTGCACTCCTGCTGCGAGTCCTGGGGCCCTGACCAGGCGCCTGCACTCCTGCTGCGAGTCCTGGGGCCCTGGCCAGGCGCCTGCACTCCTGCTGCGAGTCCTGGGGCCCTGGCCAGGCGCCTGCACTCCTGCTGCGAGTCCTGGGGCCCTGGCCAGGCGCCTGCACTCCTGCTGCGAGTCCTGGGGCCCTGGCCAGGCGCCTGCACTCCTGCTGCGAGTCCTGGGGCCCTGGCCAGGCGCCTGCACTCCTGCTGCGAGTCCTGGGGCCCTGGCCAGGCGCCTGCACTCCTGCTGCGAGTCCTGGGGCCCTGGCCAGGCGCCTGCACTCCTGCTGCGAGTCCTGGGGCCCTGGCCAGGCGCCTGCACTCCTGCTGCGAGTCCTGGGGCCCTGGCCAGGCGCTACACTCCTGGTGCGAGTCCTGGGGCCCTGGCCAGGCGCTGCACTCCTGGTGCGAGTCCTGGGGCCCTGGCCAGGCGCTGCACTCCTGCTGCGAGTCCTGGGGCCCTGGCCAGGAGCTGCACTCCTGCGAGTCCTGGGGCCCTGGCCAGGCGCTGCACTCCTGCTGCGAGTCCTGGGGCCCTGGCCAGGCGCTGCACTCCTGCGAGTCCTGGGGCCCTGGCCAGGCGCCTGCACTCCTGCTGCGAGTCCTGGGGCCCTGGCCAGGCGCTGCACTCCTGCGAGTCCTGGGGCCCTGGCCAGGCGCTACACTCCTGGTGCGAGTCCTGGGGCCCTGGCCAGGCGCTGCACTCCTGGTGCGAGTCCTGGGGCCCTGGCCAGGCGCTGCACTCCTGCGAGTCCTGGGGCCCTGGCCAGGAGCTGCACTCCTGCGAGTCCTGGGGCCCTGGCCAGGCGCCTGCACTCCTGCTGCGAGTCCTGGGGCCCTGGCCAGGCGCCTGCACTCCTGCTGCGAGTCCTGGGGCCCTGGCCAGGCGCCTGCACTCCTGCTGCGAGTCCTGGGGCCCTGGCCAGGCGCTGCACTCCTGCTGCGAGTCCTGGGGCCCTGGCCAGGCGCTGCACTCCTGGCTGCGAGTCCTGGGGCCCTGGCCAGGCGCTGCACTCCTGCTGCGAGTCCTGGGGCCCTGGCCAGGCGCTGCACTCCTGGTGCGAGTCCTGGGGCCCTGGCCAGGCGCTGCACTCCTGCTAAGTCCTGGGGCCCTGGCCAGGCGCTGTACTCCTGCTGCAAGTCCTGGGGCCCAGGCCAGGCGCCCCTGCACTCACTGCTGCGAGTCCTGGGGCCCTGGCCAGGCGCTGCACTCCTGCTGCGAGTCCTGGGGCCCTGGCCAGGCGCTGCACTCCTGGTGCGAGTCCTGGGGCCCTGGCCAGGTGCTGCACTCCTGCTGCGAGTCCTGGGGCCCTGGCCAGGTGCTGCACTCCTGCTGCGAGTCCTGGGGCCCTGGCCAGGTGCTGCACTCCTGCTGCGAGTCCTGGGGCCCTGACCAGGCGCTGCCGAGTCCTGGTGCTCTGTTGGGCTGGGCCTGGGCCTGGGTCAGAGAGGAATCGGGCCACAAGGATGGGGCCACTTCCTCCCAGTGTGCAGCTGCTCCCTCCTCCCTTGGGGATGCTTCCAACTGTCACATTTCCTTCTCTAAGCAGCCTGTCTGTAGTCCCCAGAGTTGTGAACTCAGCATTGCTCCGCCTGCAGGTCCTCGGGACACAGCATGGCCCTGACTGCTGGGGTGTCGGGGTCCCACCCGCAGCAGTTCCCATAATGAGCTCCACCACAGGACCAGAGCCCCAGCTTCCAGGCACCACGGCGGGCACCAGACCACCCCATGGCTGGGTGCCGGGCTGCGGGCTTCAATCCCACGTTGTTCTGCTGTGGACGGCCTTGGCTCTGAGGCAGGGGTGGCTGTGGACCCTAGGCCCTGCACAGGGGCTGAGTGGGTGCCCCTCAAGTGTGCAATGGGCCTGGGGGCCAGACTTCCTGCCACCCCCAGCTGACCTGTGTCCTGACCCCAGGCCGCCTTGGCTAGCCATGTCCTTCATTGGGAGCCTGCAGGTAGGTTTCTCCAGGTGGGGTGGTCCACGTGGGGCCACCCAGGAGGGTGTGAATGAGTCTGTGGCTGGGAACAGCCATTAGGGGACAGGAGTGGGAGGGGCCGGGGCAGTGCCTTCGCGTGGGTTCTGGCATCTGAATCTGTTCCCTCCCCGACCGCTGGGACCCTCGGGGGGTTCTCTCTGTGTCACCTCTGCTCTCCCTGGCCTCCTTGGTCACCTCCCATCGACCTGCGAGGAGAGGAGCAGCAGCACCGGCACTGAGAGGGCCTCGCCGGGCTGCGGGGAGCCTAGCCTGGGGCCAGCCTTCTCCGCCCTTCCAAGGGCTCTCTGCACTTGGTGGCTCTAAGGCCTAGGCACAGAAGTGCCACTTGGGGACAAATGGAGTGTGGGAGACAAGCCAGAGAGGAGAGGAGGGGGACGCCAGGGAAACGGGCAGAGAGAGGCCGAGGAGGAGCCTCCGTCGAGGAGCTGGGCAGCGGCGCTCAGGAGCCGCTGACGCCCTGGGCTGCACTCACTGGGCTGGCGCCACGGGAGCCAGGAGGTGTGGGACGAGGAGTGGCGGGATTGGGGGTGCACGGGGTCTGCGAAGGGCAGAGGGCCCTGAAGAGCCAGGACCCAGGAATGGCCAGTGTCGAGAACCCAGCCCGGGGCTGCCCGGCTGCCCTGCCCCTCGGCTGACGCCCACCCCTCACCAACGTGGCTGCTGCCACTCTTCCCAGGCCCACCGGCCTCCTCAAGGACCCGGCAGCCTCTTTGCCCCTTCTAGGCTCCAACCCCCATCACAGGCCACACATGGGCTCCAGGACACCCCTTGCCCCTCAGACACCCCGTCCCAAATGTCCTCAGCTCAGGGACTATGGGCTCCCTGGCCAGGCTTTCTCCTGCACCCCACTCCAGAGCCTACAGCTCGGGACACCCACACAGGAAGAGCGCGAGGGCCACAGCCAGGAGGGAAGGTGCTTCATGGCTCTGTGTAGGGTCGGCTCCGGAGAGCACGTGGCTGCCATCAGCCTGTGGGCAGAGCAGTGTCCTCAGTGGAACTGTGGCTGAGAGCAGCCGTGTCCTCTGGGCCCAGTGGTCACTGAGCTCTGCACCCCAGCACCAGCAACAGTGGCTGTCAAGACCTGCTCCTGCCCCACCCACAGGTGACCTGTGCTGGGCCTGGCCTGCTACAAGCGTGGAGAGACACCGCACTTGTCCCCAGCCTCCTGGGACATCAGGACATGAGGCACAATGAGGTGCGTGAGGACCGAAAGCCCAGGTCCATGGGAGTGGGCAAGCACCGCGACAGTGCGCTGGGCATCAGTGGTCTGCATGGGAGAGGGACAGGGACAGGGCGGCAGCAACCACAGAGCCACGAAGGGCTGTTGACCAGCGGGATGGTTTTTCTCTCCCTAGGCACCTGGGTCAGTGGTGGAGGCACCCCACCGGGGTCACCTGCAGGCCGCAGAGGCTGGGGTCCACCACAAGGGGGCGGCCAGGAGAGCCGGCGCTGCCTGCTGTGGCGCTCCAGGGGGACGCCCAGGGACGCCCCTCCTGCACAGCAGAACTGGGAGCACAAGGCCCGGCGTGCACCCAAGTCCTCCCCAGCACCCTCCAGATAGAGAGTGGAGATGGCCTCCTCCCCACCAGGTGAGTGGACAGCCGGGCGTGCTGGGCACACCTGTGGTCCCAGCTGTTCAGGAGGCAGAGTCAGGAAAATGGCTTGAGCCCAGGAGGTCACGGCCAGCCTGTGCCACGTAGCAGGACCCTGTCTCAAAATAGATAAGAAGGAAAGACGGGAAAGCAGATGGGTGAACAAGCTGGGGTGCAGGCCCACCGGACTGTCCCTCCGCCTCTGGAGGGAAGCCGGACACACAGCCACAGCACGCGGCCACCCCGAGGACCCTGCCCACAGACAGGTGCTGCGCACTAGCTCCTCGGACGTCCCTGGAGCCCTCGGATCCCAGAGACAGCGGGGAGGGGGGGCACGCTGTCAGTGCGCAGTGTGGGGTTTCCGTGTGGGAAGAGGAGAAAGTCCTGGAAACGGATGTGCTGATGGTTGCACAAAAATGTGAGCGTACTTAACGCACTGTGCACGTAGAATTTGGCTAAAATGAACATTTATGTTATAAACATCTTACCACAATTTTAGAAAAGAAAGCCCCTTTAAGAAGGGGCTGTCTGAGTAGGGGAGGAGACCAGGTGGAGGCCAGGGGTGGGCTCTGCCTCTGCCTGAGCCCAGCGGGGCCGCAAGACAGCCCTGGGCTTGCTGGGTCTGACGGAAGCATCACTGTGGAGAGGGTTATGTTCACCTACACTTTGGCCAGGTGCCACTTCCTGTTTCTAAGAAGAAATAAAGTCCTGAGCAGGCTTAATGAAAGCTCCCCATCTTCTTGGACACCAAACAGCCCCAACACAGCATCTGGATGGGTTAAGTGTAAATGAATCAGAAACACGTGGATTAAATTTCCCTTGAAATTCGCTCCAGTTTAAAAATTAATGGAAAAAGTGCCTGGCAAAACTTGTTTAGAGCTTTATTGAACCAAAACACTTTAAAAATAGTTTGGGAAGCTGGGCAAACCCAAGCTGTGGCTGGGCCCTTCACCGGGTGGATTCTGCTGTGCCTCGCCAGGCTGGGGGCTCCTGGGGCAGCGAGTGCCTGTGAGTGGCACGTGGCTCTCCAGCAGAGAAACTCCCACGGCACACAAGAAAAATGAAGTCATTTGGTATCAGAAAGGAAAAAAAAAATGGAAAGAGCAGCCTCATTACCTAAGGCTGGGGGCAGAAACGGCTCACTTTGGGTTGTTACTTAATTAAGAGATTTAGGTAAATAGTGACTTTAAAAGTTACAATGTTGCCATCAGAAACTCTTTGCTACTCCTTCTACTATTATTTTGGTTATGGAAAACAGGGACTTATCTGAAATCCTGCTGGGCTGGTGGGAGGAGCAGGCTGGGATTGCGGGCGGGCGCCACCGGCTCCTGGGTCTCCTCTCACCTTCCTCTTCACCCCGCAGGCCTGCAAAGCTGCACTCTCCCACCCGGACGCCCCCGGGGGAGTCCCTCTCCACAGGTGACTGGCTCAGAGGCCACCGCCCCGCCCTGCTGGGTCCAGAGCTCAGGCAAGGCCCAGATGCTGCCCGGCACCGTTTTCCTCCTCAGCCTCCACACGAGGCGGCTACCAGCACAGGCCCGGGAGCCTCAGGCCTGTGTCCCTGACCCTCCAAAGAGAGAGGACGCCCACGCCAGGGGCTCCAGAAAGCACCAGGCCACGTGCCTGGTCTCAGGCAGCACCACCCAGGCGTGGTAGGCAGGGGGCAGTCCTGTGACTCCATTTGGAGTTTGGGCCAGGCCAACAGGGTCCTTGAGCAAAGGTCATCTCTGACAGGACACTGCTGTGCCAAGAAGGAATGGCCTGGATTTGTGTCCATACCAGGGTCTGACACGGAAGGGCATGTCCCCCATGGTCCTTGTAGCTGGAACTCTGAAGGAGAGCTAAGCAGGATGCACCCAGGCCCCGCGAGGAGGGCATGCAGGGACGGACACAGTACCTTGTGATGTGTCGTTTTTCATAACTGTCACGGAACGCCTGAGGCAGGCTAGTCTCACAAAGAAAAGAGGTTTGTTCAGCTCACGGTTCTGGAGGTTCGAGGCGGAGGGGCCTCGTCTGGCACCTTCTTGCTGGTGGAGGCCCGAGTTGGCTCAGGACCTCACAAGGCTGAGACTGACCCTCTGCTCACAGAGCGGCCGGGCCCAGGCTGAGGGCCTCATCCCACCCCCGCGCTCCCAATGGCCACTGCGGGCCAGGTGGAGGGCGCAGTTCCTCCCTCGGTGCCCGTGGGGACGCTCTGACCACGTCCATGCCGTGGTGCCCGGCAGCTAGGCAGGAAGTGGAGCCCGTCCACGCGTGTGGAGCCACACCCTGGGCGGCCTAAGCCAAGGGGAAGTCGCCACCTCGTCGATCTGGAGGCCAGGAGTTCAAAGCCAGGGGCCAGCGGGGCCACTCGCCCTCAGGGTCCCGTGGAGGAGAGTCCTGCTGCCTCTGCAGCTCTGGGCCATGGGTGGCCCTTGCCTGACAGGACATTGCTCAGGGTGCCTCTGTCCTCACCGGGCATCGCCTCTGTGCCCCTGCCCCTCTCCTGTGAGGACACCAGTCATTTGGGGCCCAGTGACCTCCCTCCATTACCAACCTGCAAGACCCTTTTCCAGACGAGGCCACGGGGCGGGTGACGGGCCAGGCCTTCGGGCGTTCCCAGAGGACGTGGCCCAACACGTAGCAGCACTGCTGGAGGCAGCGGTCAGCGGGCGCCACACCACACGGCCTCGTGGGAGGGGCGGTGCTTGTGCCCCTTGGTGTCTGGGGACTGAATTCAACACAGCCGTGGGGACAGCCCATGGCGGAGACTTGACGGGAACTGGTGGAGTTAAGACACAAGCACCAAAGTCTCTGGAAATGGACCCAAAGGCAAACAGTGAACAAGGAAACCGCTGCTGAGAGCCCGTGTGAGTCTGTGACACCTGGACTGCAGCCATGTCCCCAGCCCAGTGAGCACAGACTCCACTCCTTTGGTCAGCCGTGGGCAGAGACACAGCCCCCTGCACCACTCCCCCACGAGGGGCTTGGTCTGGGAGGAGCAGGCCTGGTGCTCCTCCTGTCCCCTCTGCTCCAGTCCCCCAGTCTCCACGCACAGACGGCAGGCTGGGCTGAGGTGTGGCGCACTGAGGAGGTGCCTGTCACGCCCCAGCTCAGGGGGCAGTGTCTCCAGGTCAGGGCAGGCAAGCCCAGAGGGTCTCAGGATGCTGCGCCCACAGTGCCCAGCCCTGGAGCGGTGTCATCCCTACTAAGCGTATGCTTAGATCACAGCAGACAACAGAAGCACCGGCAAGAATGACCAGGTGTTGGATTTAAAGAAAAAACTTCAAACCACCTGCAGAAAACACGTGCAGCTCTAAGGTGAGGCCTTGCTGATGAGTAAAGAAAGCGTGAGGATGATCTCACACTGGAGACCATCAGGAAAGAGACACACACGAGAACCAAGTGGATCCTGGAGCTGGAGGGAGGGGGGTTCCAAGTCAGCCACGCCTTTCTGGGAGCAGCCAGCAACCCATGTGGCCAACAGAGGGAGAAGGGGCCAACCTGAAGCATGTCACCAGAGATCTCGGAATCCAAGAGCACTCCGAGGAGCGAGGTGTGCTCCCGAGCATGCCTGCAGCACATCGTGAGAGCACTGCGCAGAAGAGAGTTAGAGGAGGAGGAAGAATGCTAAAGGCAGTAACGACTGGAAACGTCACAAACGTGTTGAAAGCACTGTCCGTCCAGGAAGCTCAGTGATCCCCAGGTAAACTCAGACTCACAACCGACATACAGTAGAAATGCTGAAGGTCAAGGACAAGGAGAAAATCTCAAACGCAGAGGAGAAGATGGCTTGTCACTTACAAGGGAACCCCAATAAGGCTAACACCTGACTTCTAGGCAGAAACTACTGGGGTTGGAATCCAAGGAGATCACATAGCAAAGTGCTTGAAGAAAAAAATCTGTGCACCAAGAATCCTACGCTCAAGCTTGCTTCCAGATGCTAAGGTGCAGTAAAGACTTTCCAGAGAAACAAAACCCGAGAACTTGTTGCTGGTAGACCCACCTTGAAAGAAATACTACAAGAAGTTATTGGTGCTAGGCCAAGAAGCCTGGATGGTGATCTGAAGCCACAAGGAAACAGTGCCACTACAGGCAATTGTGTGATTTCGTAAAATGGCATAGGTGCATATTTTCTCTTTTCTTCTCATAACTCACTTAAAAAGCAATTGTATAAAATGTGTGTAGAACGTAGTGTGGGCCTGTAACTCACAGGAACATGGTGGATGTGTGACACGTTTTCCAATAACAGCACCAGGGAGGTGGTGGGCACACACTACCTCCTGGACAAAGGAGACCACTGCAGATGGCGGAGTGATGATCGCCACAGGCATTGTCGGGTCTGTGACATTGCTGCTTGCAATACTGTGGAACAGAGCACTGTCAGGGAGGACAAGTGTTGCCGCCTGAAGCGATGGCCGCTTGGAGCAACGAAGCCGTGGGAAGAAGTTCAGAGGAGAACTGGAAACAAACAGCCTTTTTATTTTGATAACTTTTCTCTCTGGCTCTAACAACGACTTTAACACACACCACACACCACCAAAAACAACCAACAGACCAAATGGTGCAGACGCGATCAGCAATCTCGCTCAAGTCCCGCGAGATCTCTGGCCAAGTCCCATGAGACTACGGAAGGCGGCAATGCCCAAACATCTCCATGGCCCGTAGTGAACCGCAATCTTAGCCATCTCCCGAAACAGGGCTCCTGCAGACAAGGAAGTAGAGCCCCATAGAAATACCGTTCCTGCATGTCACTGGAACTGAGCTAGTGCGAACTGAAGCTGACTGTGAAGCTAGATGCACATGGTGAACACAAGAGCAGCCACTGGAGAGATGGTGAGAATATGTAAAAATAAATAAGCTGATTGGTCAAAAGCTACATTAGGAAACATTCACTTAATGCAAAGAAAGGAATAAGGAGGACTGGAGGGGACAGATGTGAGGAAGGTAGGGAACAGAGAGACGGCAGTGCACAACAGAGGCAGCAGGGTGACACAGGCAGGGTCAGCAGCTGTGAGACAGCTGTGTGCCGTCTCGGGACACACAGTAGGCACCCCGAGAGGATGGGAAAGATACGTCCTCACACAGCGCCTGCAGAGGAGCTGGGGGCTGCACTCAGGTCCGACACAGACAGAAACAGAAGGCACCACTGGAGACTGCTATGGTGGGGACGCCAGATGTCCCCGGAAGGCCCCGGTGTGGAAGGCTCTGTCCCTATGGTGGTACTATGGGAGGTAGTGGAGCCTCTGAGAGTTGAGGCATAGTGGGAGGTCTTTAGGTCGTCGAGGCTGTGCCCTCGGAGAGAACAGTGGGCCACAGCCTCTCTGTTTGTTTTGTGTCCCAGCCAAGGTGAGCAACTCACTCCAGCACATGGAGTGGCCTTCTCACAGCCTCAAGGCAACAGGGCTGCTTGACCATGGACTGGAGCCTCCACAGCTGTAAATAAGCCACCTCTCTCTAAGTTCTTTCTCAGCAGCAGAGTAAACGGGCTAGGCCTCTCAGCAGACACCTAGAGCACCCAGTCACAAAGCAAAGGCACAGCCTACTCAGGACAGGCCTCCAAAGGCCTCTTCCCCAGCAGGAAGGCAGACAAAGGCTGAGGAAGAAGAGGGGGACTGGAGAGAGGGGGAGGGAGCAGGCGCCAGCAGGGGAGGGGAGGCGGGTGCCCAGGGGCACTGGTGAAGAGGTGCTGCCGGCCACTCCAGCAGGGCACGGCGGAGGGTGGAGGACATCAGGGGCCAGGCTGAGCAGCTGGGGGTGACCCTGAGTCCTGTGGGAAAGCCAGAGCAGGAGCGGCCTGCCTGCCTGCTGCAGGAGGCTCAGGCCTTTCCCCAGCTCCGGTCATCATGGGACAAAAGGCCTGAGGCTCAGCAAGTTAAAACGCACCTTCCCCTTGGCTCTGGGATTCTGAGCCAGTGGGGACAAAGCACGTCATGGCGGGTGTGCAAGCAAAGCTGCTCCCCTCAGGCTGTCTGGGAAGCAGACGGAGGAGGGGTTTGGGTCCCCTTCTCTCCAAGGACGCACCCCATGTGACCTAAGATCTCCCTCTAGGCCAACCTCTAAATGTTCCACCACTTCCCAATAATACTATGGGCTGGGGCCATGCCCTCAACACGCGGCCTCGGGAACATTCAAGGTCTAACCACAGCAGAACTGGGGACAGTGTATGACATGGGTGGTGGGCTGATGTAGGCAGAGACCGCTGAAGAAGGCTTCAGCACCAATTTGGGAAGAAAGGCAATTGAAGAGAAGTCCCCCGAGTTGAAGCATAGTGAAGGATCTCTGAACCCCACATTCATGGCTTAATGAGGGCACCCTAGCCCCTGACCGGAGTCTGAAGGTGCTGACGCAGGGGATGACCAGAGGGGCCCTTCTTTCTCAGCTCAGCCACAGCTGTGACACTTGCATCGGCTTTTACAAATGTCAGCAGTTTACTTAACACTAAGCTGCCTGGGGGAGTGGCCCAGTGGTAGAGCAAGTTAGCCTGCAGCAGGCCCTGGATTCAGACCTAAGCAGTATTAACAGAAAACAATGTTGATGTCCTAAGAATCTGGTTTGATGATTTCATCCTACTCCAGGTTCTGGCTAATAGTCCATGATCCACGTTGACTTCCCGGCCTGGCAGCCTTTGGGCCTCCATTGCTATCAGGAGGAAAAGAGGTGAACCCACCCTCGCTGTCTATCTTAGAACTCCAGCCAGAGGCTACAGGGCGTTGGGATGGAACTTAAAGAGACCCTGTGGCTCAGAGTGTCGCTCCTCAGGGACAAGATACAGTAGCGCTCCATTAGAAGCCTCTGCATCAGAGGCTCAGTAGAGGAGCAAGGGGCCTCGGGCCCTGCGCACCTGACCGCCAAGCCCTGCGTGGAGGCCGCAGCGGCTGCAGGGTCCCCAGTGGCTCCCGGGGCAGGAGCACCAGCTCTGCAGGGCAGCGGCGGCCCGGCCAGGCAGGGCTCAGATCTACAGGCCTGCGCGGGCAACGCAGTGGGTTTAGGAACCCGAGCAGCAGCCAGAGTCTCTAGAAAACGTTGGTGGGACCGGTGGAAGAATACCCAAGTGCGCTCCAGGGGGCATGATCTGCTTCCAGAGTCTTCCAAACTGGTAAGTTTCTAGGGGTGATTCTCCCCAATAATCCACAGAAACAACAGTAATCTAAAAATAGTCCTGTTTTCTGTCCTAAGCTTCTTTTAACTTTGTTAGTCATCACCAATTCTTAAAATAAAATCCGTGTAACGTCTCTCCTAGTAGCCGCTATAAACAAACCCGAGAGGAGGCCGGAGGAAGAGGAAAGCAGGCGGAAGGGCCGCGCAGGGAGCGCAGCACCCAGGCCGGTGCCCGCGGTGGCCGCAGGGCCGAGCGCACGCCGCCGAGCTGGCCGCGCTCCGCGCGCCGCCCCTGGAACTCCCAGCGCCCTGGCGCGCCGCCACCGTGGTCCCGGCAACGGCATTAAACAGAGGGAAACAGGCCCGGGATTCCGTCACCCGCCGGGGATAAGGAGGGCATTGAGACAGGCAGGAGAGAGCCGTGCTGGACGGGAGAAGACTGGCTTCTTGGGGGGAGGTGCAGACGGAGGAGGGAGAGAAGGAAGAGGGGGAGGAGGAGGAGGAAGAGAGGGGGGGCGGGGGAGGAAGAGGGAGGGGCGGGGGAGGGGGCGCCGCGGCCTCCCGCGTCGAGCGCAGCCCGCGGGGACGGTGCGGGGTGCGCACGGGCGGGGGCTCCGCCACGACCGGCCAGGCCTCCCCGGCCCCGCGGACGCCCCCGGACTCGCGCGGACTCTGCCCTCCCGCCGCGCCACAGCCGACCGTGCTTTTGTCCCCGCGTGGCGCTGTGGGGAAGTGGGGGGCAAGAACGGGAACGCTCGGGGCGAAATTCTGGCTCCCAGGTCTGGGGACACCGGGATTTGTTGAAGGTTTTTGTTTTAACCGGAGAGGGCGCGGGTAGCGCGGCCTGGCCCCCTCTAGCGGCCGCCTCTTTCCGTCCTGAAGCGCCCCGAGGCTTCGCCGCGCTCGCGTGGTCACTCCCCAACACGCAAGTCCTCGCGTAGTCCTCCTCCCCCGCTTCGCTCCGGCTGGGGCACCTACCACGGCACCCTCTCGGGGTCCCCAGTGTCCTCCTGCCCCGCCCCCATCCTTGCAGGCCCGTTCGGCTTCCGGTGTTCGGGACTCCCGGCGAGTGCCAGCCTGGGTCCCCGTGGGAGCAGGTTCTCAGGTAGCCACCCTAGAGGGACTCGGTGGCAAGGCCGTCCCCATTCCCCCGCTCCCTCCGGCACCTCTCTCCTTGGCGGGGCGGGGAAAAGGGACTTTGGTTCTGTAGAGTGGTCGCCGCTGGGAGGATCCTGAGGGTGACAGGGTGGAGTGGTCGCACCTTCCGAAAGCCTACCGTCCAACCCGGCGGGCCAGCGCCACTCACTGGCTGGATCAAATGCTGACCCAAGCCCTCCCACCCCCATTTCCCGGAGGGAGTCCTGGGATCCTTTGGGGGTACCCACTGGCACAGTGATATGCCCACGAGTCCCGCATCTTCTTGGCCCCCACCACGTACACGCTGTTTTTGCTTCGGGGCTTATTTTAAACTACACAAAGTGTGAATAGATTCATGATTTCTGTGTACCAGATATTCTCCTCCAACCCCCACCCCAGCATTCCAATCCTTTCCGTCCAAAGCCAACAAGAAAACATGGTCCACTTTTGGCAGTTGAGGGGCGCCTAGGGGATGCGGGGAGATCTGAAAGAGAAAAGTTCACAGTGACAGGGGACCGCATCCTCAGCGGTTCCCCCAGCACCAGCCCTCCACGCCCTACCGCGGGCCAGAAACCCCACGGCTGCGCCGACAAAATGCCCTTAACTCCCCCGCACCCCGGGGCGGCGCGGCTCTCCAGGGTCCAGAGACGGGTCTCGCAGGTGTGCGCTCTCCTTGCCATCCCCTTCCTCGGCTGGTGCAACAGGCAATCTGGGTCGCACAGATATTCACAGAATAAAAACGACGGTATCTAGACTTCCCGGGACAGCCAAACAATCTGTTAGTAATTTAACGGGACGGGAATTTCCTTTCTCGGGCCTGCCAGTGGAAGCGCTTTTCCAAATTTCCACAGCAGGGGAAGCCTGCGATTTTACATAATGACTTCAGCATGCAGGGCTTTCTCTGCACCCCTCCCCCGCCTCCTACGCCCCCAGCCCCTCATTAAGCGGAGTGTTTTTCTCCGGGGACACCGCGTGGACCCAGGCGTCTGGTCTTGCCTGTTCACCCTTCTCCCCTTCGTGCGTTCCATCTCTCCCATTTAGTCCCTACCAACCCCCGCGTCCCTCATGCGCGCCTTGAGCCAATTTCCTCCTTGTGCGCCCCTGCTCGCCCTTTTTGCCCCAGTCACCCCCCACTTCTTGTGCGCCTCTGCTCTCCCCCGGGTTCCCCTGCCCACTCCCTGGTGTTCCGCCGGCCTCCGGGCACCCATGCTCGCCCTGTTGCCCGCTGGTGAGCCCCTTCGCTCCCAGTGCGCCCCCGCCGGCCTCCGGGCGCCCCTGCCCACCCCCCAGGCGCCCCTCCGGCCCGGCGAGCAGCGGCCGTGGCGCTGGGAGGGCGGCGCTCCGAGACTAGTCCCCCGGGCCCCGCGCCGGCTCGGGCGGGCAGGGGCGTGATGTCACGGCAGGGAGGGGGCGCGGGAGCGGCTGGGCCGGCGGGGAGGCGGGGGAGGTGTTTTCCAGCTTTAAAAAGGCAGGAGGCAGAGCGCGGCCCTGCGTCAGAGCGAGACTTGGAGGCTCCGGACTCGGCGGCAGAGTCGCCGCGCGAGATCCAAGCGGCCCGGCTCTAGCTCCGGCGCGCGGTGCACACCTCCAGCCCGGGTCTGCCACACGCGCACACCCCCGATGACAGCCCTCCGCGGCGCGCGGCGCTGAGCGGGCCCCGCGCGTGTCCGCAGGGGAGAGGTCCGACTCCGGAGCCCGGCCCCGGCGCCCGCCGCCGGCTCCCGCTCCTCCTCCCGCCGCTCGCCGCCGCCGCCGCCGCGTGGATGCCAAGTACCAGCTTCCCTGTCCCTTCCAAGTTTCCACTCGGCCCTCCGGCCGCAGTCTGCGGGAGCGGAGAAACTTTGGGGCCCGCGTTGCCCGCCGTCAGCACCATGAAGGCGGCGGAGGAAGGTAAGCCCGCGCCCTCTGCGCGCCCCCTCCCCACCATTCGCCGCCGAGCCCCACGGTGGACCCACCCGGGACCCTGCGCCCAAGCAGGATCTGCGCCCAGGGAAGGCGCGGGCGGCCGGAGCCGCACAGATTGGGAAGGGTGTCCCCCTGGTGTTTCCCCGGCGCAGCCCTGATTTCAAGCGCGCTTTCTTGCCAATAGGTGTCTCCTCTTCTCTAGCGCGAAGTATGCGAGCTTGGCGGTGGCTGGGGCAGCCTCGCCACGATCCTGGCTGTGGAAACAGTTCAATGCGAGCGATTTGGGAACCAGGCGAGTTAGGACTGTCAGAACCACAAAGGACATTTTGTGATGAGTGAGGTTTCTTTGGCGATGAGGGATGGCCCGGTTTATTCTCGAGGGCGGCAAGGCCGCCTTTGGAGGCGAAAAGGAGCCCCACGACATGAGGTTTGGGGTTCTGTGCCTTTTCCGCCCAGGCCCATAGGCACCTCTTCCTGAACGCCCTGCTGGTCAACTGGCCCAGGTGGCCAAGGCCCCTGGGCGCCTCTAGGTGTGGTCAGGGTTGTGGTCAAATGTCCAGCTATAACTCAAGCCATTATGCATCGTTTACACAAGAGAATTTCAACGTAGAAAAAGCTTTGGGAAAGGTTGAAAAGGGGCCACCAGGGTTCCAGCTGCTGCTTCCTGGTAAAGATTCCTCAGTGCCTGACCTGACCTGTTGATGGCCAATGCAGATGACATGGCTCCAGACTCTCCTGAAGGGCCCTGGTTTACATTCAAGCCCTTTGTCCCCCTAAAAGAATGTCACAATAACCCCCCCCCCCCCCATGGATTCCTGCAGGTGTTTTTGTAAACAACCTGGAGAGAGATGGTTGGTGTTGCTGGGAGGGATTAGGATGGCCCCATAGCATGGAAACTGGGAGACACCTCTCCAAATTTCTTATGAGCTCTGAAGTATGTTTCTTAAAATCACTGCAAGAAAGCTGGCAGACCTGCCGATGCCAGTGAGCTCTCACGTTGTTAAGGGCAGAGTCCTCCTGACTAGCCCTTGAAAGGAAACGGTGGTTTCCTGAATGGTTCTAATAACTGTTTCAGGCTTCCACACTGGAATTGCAGCTCCCATAGACTGCCAGCTTTGGAGACCTTTCTTATCTTGACCAAAGATGAGCTCAAGAGCTTGCACTCAACACTAGACGATCAGTATTTCCAGTACCCTGATGTCCCATGTAGGACGCATCTTGTGAAATTGGATAAGACGTTGCTTATGTTTCTTAAAATTTCATTTCTACTTAAAAAAAAGCTTAAATGTTGAAATATCTGGCAATGTTTTAATGTCTACACAATGAGCTGTTGATATGAAGTGTAGGGTTTGAATTTTGAGCCCCTGGACACTTACTTCTGCACACATTTGTCACTGATTTTTTTTTTTTTTTTTTAAAGACAGAGCTTCCTTAGTTTAGATTTCTTTGAAGAGTCAGTGTTCCATTCCATAGTAAAAAGTATTTTTTTTTTCTTCTCTTACAAGAGGAAAACACGTTTGTGGGGGATAGGGTTATTTTTCACATTTTACTTAGGAAAATAAGTTTGAAAATGCTCTGTTAAAAGGCAATGGACTAGGGGCAATGATGCCATTGACTGCACAGTTATGGTTCATGTATAGGGACCACAAAATCGGGCAATCCAGAAAGTGGGACCCAATCTTGTGTATGGCCACAGGTCAGCGTGTGCCATGGCTGAGGCCTGCAGGGTGTCCTTCCTGAGTGGGGGTGACCAAGACATCAGCTGCCTGGGTGATCACCAGGATGTCCCCAGTTTAATGAGCATCTGGTGGAAGCTCATTAGGCACTGCTGTTTTTGAAGGCCCTGTGCTACTCTCCCCTGAAGAATGGCAGGAAATGCAGGCCTATAGGTGGCCACCCAATCAGAGGATGCTCCCCAGGCTCCCCAGCACCAAACAAAGCCTACCCTGTTCTCCCACCACTCAGCTTCATGCCTTGTTTCCTAGTCCAGATTAGAAAATGCCACAGAGCTTGCACCCTGCTTCATCACACCCAGCACTGGAGATCTGCATCCCATTAACATCCGGCAGCCTGTGGAGGAGGCTCCAAGCTAAATACTTCAATCAAGACCAGAGTGTTTGCTGAACTGGCAAATGGGGATGCAGCACTAGAGCTGCACACCAGCACAGGAAGACAGGCAAGGCGCCTGCAGGAAGCTCAGGGCTGGTGTAATACACAGCTGCCCAGTCTGATGGCCTGAGTTGGGGATGTGGGTGAGGAGGGAGCCAGTCTAGCCTCTGAGGAGAACCCTGTGACTGCCCAGCAGGGCCTGGGATCTGGGGCACAGTGCACATGTGTGAGCTGGCTCTCAGCAACAGTTTAGCAAGACACTTTAGTCTGAACAGATGAGAAGGCCTGCTACTTGTGTGTAATTTTTTGGTAGTGGTGAAAAGGTAGTTGGAGTAAAAGAAATAAATAAATAAAAACAAAAAGCGAGAAAATGAAATGTTGATGCTTCTCCACAGAAAACAGAACTTCCATTTACCCAAAGGTCAGCAGAAAAGCACACTAAAACAAAACAACCCTCCAACATGCATCTCAAAGTGAGAACTATTATTAGAAACGAAATCAGGCCACACCGAACCATAGTTTATCACGGGAGAAAGCCAGCCTTTGGGAAAGTGTCCTGGGGGAGAGGCGGCAGCACACGTGAGGCCTAGGTTAACCGCCTCTGGAAAAAGCCGTCCCCCAGGGCCCTAGGGCAGGAAGGAGGCTCTGGGGATGAGTGGCAGGGTGGTGCTGACCTCCCCCCTTTCCTTCCTGGCTCCCTCCCGCCTTCTGACGCTCAGCCGCCCACTGTGGCCGGGCCACCATTTTGCTGGTATTCCAGATGTTGGTTTTAGGTGGTGCCAAGAGGTGGGGAAAGTTAGAACAAAAAGCTGGAAGAGACAGGAAAAGGATGGACGGGCTCCCAGCCCCAGCCTTTCCTATTGACGGAATGTGCACGAGCTACTGTGCCCCACCCGGGTAAGCATCCAGCGCCAGCTCAGCTCAGCCTTAGAGGCGTTGGAATGGCCCCGTGAATGGCAGGCGAGTCCCGGGGGCCCCTGAGTGTGCAGGACAGAAGGCGCCAGGGGACTAATGAGGCCGGTGTTGCAGGAAAGGAGCGGCTGCTGTGAATTGGGCAGGCCTAGCGGAGTGCGCGGCAGACTCCGACGTGCAGCGAGCACCTGCGCAGGAGGGCCGCAGAGCGCCGCCCGTCGTCCTGGCGCGGAGTGTCTTTAGCAACGGGGCCTGGAAAATGCTATTCCCGGAATTTCCTGCCTGGGCTGCAGCGCTCGGTGGCAGGTTGGGGCAGTGCTCCCCGAGGCAAGCCTCCCCCGCCGGGGCTCAAGGCCCAGGGTCCACCACAGGGCGTGCGGACTTGGGCAGCAACCGAGAGGACCTCCTGGGGCCGGAGATGCTCGGGGCTTGAAAGTTAGTTTGTTTCTTTTTAAACTTTTGGACCAACCCAGAGACTGGTCTTTGCCCTCCTGGAGGGGACCGGCCAGACCTGCCGCGCCTCCTCCCGACGCCGCGTCCACGCGAGCAGAGGCCCGCGGAGTCTATTCGGAACTCGGAGGCTGCGGCCGCGGCGTGTTTATGTAAACCCGGAAACGCCGGCGGGGCGGGGCGGACCGGCGGGGGCGGGGGCGGCGGGGGGGGGCGGGGCGGACCGGCGGGGGGGGCGGGGGCGGACCGGCGGGGGCGGGGGCGGCCGGCGCGGCGGGCGTCAGCCGAGGGCGCCGCGAGGCCGGGCGCTCCGCCGACCGACATGACGCGGCCGGAGCCGGACCCGGAGTTCGACTTCGAGTTCCTCTTCGAGTTCGACCAGGGCGGCGAGGCCGCCGCAGGTGGGTGGGCGGCGGGCGGGGGAGACGCCGTGCTCGGCCGGCCCGGGACGCCCGGCCGTGGGCGCGCTGACCGCGGGACGCCACCTGTGGGCCCCGCCGCCGCGCGCAGGTGGCCACCTGGGCCCTGGCCCGGCGGGCGTGGACGGCGGCGGGCCCCCGAGAGTTTGCGGAGCGCTCCGACCGGCCTTCCCCGGGGAGGCGAGTGTCCGAGGCGAGGGACTTGGACCTGGTCGTCCCGGGACAGATGGCCAGCGGCGCTGCCAGAGGGCAGTAGGAAGCCGTCCTCGGAGAGCAGCGCTGCCCAGGGCCTGGGCAGAGGCCGAGCCGGGGCCGGCCTGGAGCCCACCGCCGCGCGCCCTCCAGGAAGGCTCCGGCTCCGGTTCCCAGCTCACGCGGAGCCGCCACCAACAGAGACCTCGGCTTTCTTTCATTTTCTCTTCTCCGTAAAACTTAAAGGTCCCAGTCAACAAAAGACCTGTGGCCCCTCCCCCACGTGACATTCTTGAATCCTAATGAGAGCTGTGCATAATGACAGCCTGTCACAGGGGAACCCGCCCAGCAGCCAGAGCCCAGCCCTGGTCCAGCCCTGCTCCGGAGCCCACTCCCCGCCGCTGGGACGGCACCCCACCTGTCCTCTTCCCAATTGCAGCAGCTGGGTGGGACACCCCTGCTATCCTGTGCCTGTCCCAGCCCAGTTGCAGAGATGGGATGGAACAAATAGGACCCTGGGAGGGAAGTGTGTCCATCTCTGTAGTGGCGAATGAGATTCTCCAGAGCATTCACTACCTGCTTTTAAAAACCCGAATATCTTGTTCATCTTTTTATTTCACTTTTTATTTGTTCTGGTTAGTTATACATGACAGTAGAACATCACACACAAGAGGAGTACGACTTCTCACTCTTCTGGTCGTACGTGATGTGGAAACCGCACATGGAGTGGTGATGTTTGGTCTGTTCTACTGTCCCTCCTACCCCAGGCCCACTCCCCTCTGCCTAGTCCAGAGTGCCTCTGACCCTTCCCTAGCCGCCCTGTCTTGTTGTGAATCAGTGTTGGCACGTCAGAGGAAGCATTCGGCCTCTGGGTTTGGGGATTGGCTTACTTGCTTCCTGCTCCTCTCTGACCGTGATGTCCACCAGGCTGGCAGCGTGCTGCTCCTCCCTGACCCCGCCCCGCCTCTTCCCTCACAGGTTCATTTTCATCTGATTCTGTGGCAACGGTTCCAGGGCTCTGGGGTCAGTAGGAACCAAGACAGGTGTGGATGGAGAGAGAGCTTCTGGGAGGAGAGTTGGGGCAGGAAGTGGAGAGCTGGGCTGGACCCTGGGCCCCTTTTGGCTTTCCAGCCTGCGGTTTGTCTGCTGGTGGCAGTGAACTTCCCCATCCTGCAGTTCCTCTGTCCTCTTGGGGGTCTCGCTCTTGAGTCAGTGGTTCCATCAAAGGTGCCCTCTGCCCCGTGTTCATTTCCATCAGCACTTAAGACTGGCTGCAGAGTGCTGACCCCATTCCCACCTCTTCTTCCCATGTCAAAGTGGTCCAGAGGAGGCCCTCCAGTGTGGCCTGGCTGTCTTCCATGGCCTCCGTAGGCCTGTGTCTTCTGCGTGACGGGGCCAGCATGGTTGGGTGAGGCTGCTTTGCCTCCCCTTGCTGGTTTGCCCAGCTGCTGCTGACTGGAAGCCCAGCCTGAGGAGCAGGGACCAGGACAGGGCCTTGCCCGCAGGATGGGCTGTGCGCTGTGAAGGAAGCTGCCCAGGGAGGAGCGCACGCAGCTGCTGCCCTGAAGGAGGGTGCCTGTTGTGACCCTGCGGACGCCCGGGCTGTGCAGCGCGGGGCCCAGGCCCAGCCCCGGCAGATCCTCAGCAGTCTCAGTGCCACGGGCCACTTCTGTGGTGTCCCTCACGCAATGGGGAGCTGGCAGCTGTGGGTGGACAGCTTCCACGGGCATCTCCTGTGTTGCTGCTGAGTGATCTGGCCAGGCTTGTCTGGGCAGCGTGAGTGGCTGCCACTGCCACGGCACACCCCCCCGCCCTGAGGGGGTGCTGGTGAGCTCGGGTCCCAGAAAGAGGTGACCTCCTGAGATTTGGGTGGCAGATGAGTTGGGGACACGTCCTCCCCTCCACGTGCCAGGCATGTTCCTTGGAAAGGGTCCTGATAGTTCTGATCTGAAACAGAACCCAGGAGAGGCAAAGCCGCCGGGCCGGTTCGCTAGGCCCTCAGAAGATGCCTCCTGTGCAGAGCGCTCCCAGAGCGGGAGGGGACTCTGCTAAGTGTGTCCCCTTGCCCGAGAGGGACCTGCAGGAAGTGGCATCTCCATGGGGGTGGGGCTCAGGCCCTGGAGAGAGCTCTGGACAGGGAGGCCAGGGACGGTGTCAGAGACAAGTCCCTGGAAACCGCCCTGCACATGTGCAGCGTGCACCGCATCCCACAGTCACGGCAGGTCCGCACACGGCAGTCCCTGGTCCTTCCCAGTGCAGGTGGGAGAGGGTGCCCATGCTGTTCCTGAGCCTGGACATAGGTAAAGCATGACCAGCTTACGATCAATCGCCACACAAAGCAGCACAAAACAACAGTGGCCAGCCCCGAGCACAGGAGGTGCCGCGTAAGTGCCACAGGAGTAGGGGCAGGCGACTGCCCTGTAGGGGCCATGGGGTTGCGCCTTCCCTCCTTGTGATACCGCCGGTCACCAGTCTTGCCTCCTCACGTGTGGCAGTAGAGAAGCTCGCCGAGGCAAGCAAGGAAGCAGGGTTTATTTAAAAGGGGGTAACAAGACTTCTCCCGGGAGGGGGCGCCATAGCTGGTGTCCTGGTATCCCAAGAAGCGAGGCGGTCTGCCTTTTCATATCTCCTAGGCTTCCTCTGTTCTCCTGCCCTCTTCCCCTTAGCTCTCCTTCCTGTGTACCTGACTAGGTCCAGGAGTGCTCCCCAGGAATGCTCAGTGGGATGGCCAAAAGGTGGGAGACCAGGGACGGGGAAGGGCAGGGGGAGCAGCCCAGGACACCTTAATTAACAACTTTATAGCTCCCTGTAGGCAGGGGCAACTCCTGGGACAGGTTACCTTGGAAACAAGTTTGGGCAGGGGCCCGGACTCACTCACGGCTATCTTTTTTTTTTTTTTTTTTTTTGGGTGGTGCTGGGGATTGAACTCAGGGACTTGTGCGTGTGAGGCAAGCACTCTACCAACTGAGCTATATTCCCCAGCCCAAAATTGGCTATCCCCAGTTCACCTATCTATGTCGACTGCCTGTCTAATTCTGGCTTCGCTTTTCCCTCACACCTCTGCACCCACAGTCTTGGGCCTCTCGAGTCTCTTTGGAGGAAAGGACCTGGTTTTGTGGTTCTGCATTTCCAACGTGCCCAGCAGTGTGAGTGTTAGATGTCATGTTCACAGGAGAATGAGAAGAGGGCTTTCAGAACCCTGTCCTGGGCAGGACAGGGATGTTCTTTCCCAGGGCTGCATCTTCCTGTCTCCGCCCAGCCTGCTTGCTGCAGGTCCCCTCCTGGGGAGAAGGCAGGCCCTGGGCTCCCTTCTGGGCTCAGGAAATAGCTGCTGTGCTTGTCAGCTGGGAGGCGGCCTGCGCTTCCCGCCCCAGGGCTCCTGTTTTCGAGTTATTTTGGCCTGCCTAAACACTGCCAGCACTGTCGCCTGGTGACTTGGGAGGAAACTGGCCACAGCCTGGGCTGTCAGGGGCCCGGGACCTCTACATGGGCAGTTCTGCCTGCCTGCCTCAAGCTCCGCTGGCGGCCTTCAGAGGTTCCTGTGTGGGAGGGGACAGTGCAGAGTGAGGACCTGAGAGGTCCCTGTTCTCAAGTCGGGCCTCAACAGTGGGGTGTCTCCCATTCCCCAGGAAGCCGGTCTGCTGCGCCAGGCCAGCCGCCTGGTGGGACTTGCCAGGGGCCAGCCCCTGTCCTACGAGGGCCTTGCTGCCTCCTCTCTGGTGTGTGAGAGGACAGGCTTGTCTGCGTGAGAGGACGTCAGTTCTGCATCAGCGTCTTCCAGGGAAGACCTCAGCTCGCGAGGAGCAGTTTGGATGCTCTTTCAGTCTGTGAAAGCAGATGATGTGGGAGTGCAGTGCACAGCTGGGCAGTGCGCGGGGCCAGAGGGCCGCGTGCTGGGCGTGGGCCCGGGCAGGACCCAGGCCCTCTGGGCTGCGCTAGCTCTCTGGAACACTGGCTGCTGTGGCGGCGAGCCCGCGAGCCTCCAGCACAACAGCACCTCACAACCTGTTGCTGTCTGTCACACCCCCGGCCTGACCCGTTCTCGCACCGCCCCTCAGGTAGTGCCCAGTGCTGAGTAATGCTTCAGGCTGCGGGCTGCCCACGGCTGGGGCCTGTCCTGGGCTCTGTTTGCAGTGTGTGCAGCCTCACTCCTGCCTGGACCTCTAGCCCACCGCGTGCCGTGAAGGGAGCTCTGCCTGCCCGCGCTTGGAGGACAGGACCTGGCTGGCGGCTTTCCCTGTTCTATTTCTAGCTGTGCGTCCTGCAGTCCCACCCAGCAGAGGCTAAAGGGTGTTCCTTATGATGACACGAGGGGATCTGCCGGTGCCCGAGGGTGTTTCTTGTCAGAAAGCACCTGCCTGGTGTGGTACAGTGGGGACGCCACTCATCCTGGCCCTGTGACTCAGGACAGTGCCCCGAGGACACCTGAGTGGGCTGCAGCTCAGCGGTGGCGTCCTGATAGGAAGCGCACGGCGCACGTGCAGTGTGTGGCTGCTCGGAGGCAGTTGTGTCATGGTGCTGGAGTGACAGCCTCCACAGAAGGACGCGCGCACCCTCGGGCAGGCTGGCCTGCTGAGGTGGGCAAGGCTGCGGGGCCGGCCAGCCCGGGTCCAGTGCACCCCTGGGAGCGTCCCGCGCTCGCTGCTCCAGCCGGCGTGGTTCCATGGCAGAAGCACCTGGTGTGCCACGTGTGCCCAGGAGGCAGCAGGGGCCGCAGAGGGGCCACCCTGGCCTCGCGTCTTGTGGCGCACCTTGCGAGGCGGCGTGGAGTGTGCTCAGCCCGGCTCTCCTGCGGTCACCTGCGCTGCAGGCAGAGAGCCCCTCTGCGGCTGGGAGCCGCGTTCTTCAGCCCTGTCTGACGTGGCAGGAGCCGGTCAGCTTGTGCAGAACTATTAAGACAGTTGTGTGAAGGAGCCCTAATTGGGAAGGGCTGTTGTAGCTAGCTGGAAGCCATAGGTTCCACCTGATATGTATGTGACACACCTGTAGGCACCCGCAAACCTGAAGGTATATAACCGGGTGAAAGCGGTCCGAGTTAGGAGAACGGAGAATTCAGTCAGCCGGGCAGTCACTCGGTCGGTCAGAAGAATCAGAGCGGCCAGAACGTAGGCAGAGCGGTTACAGAAGAGAAACCAGATAGAAGAAGTAATGACTGGCCAGAGTTAGGCCGAGGCTCCAGAGGACTGGTCAGAGTAAGGCCGAGGCTCCCGAGGAAGACAGAAGACAGAAGACAGAAGAAGGAAGAAAGAAGAGAGAAGAAAGAAGCTCTAATCTTTCTCTAAATCTTTCTCTAAGAAGCTCTATCTTTCTTTATCTTTCTTTCTAAGACTCTAAGCTAAGAAGACAAGAAGAAATCTTTCTCTAAGCTAAAATCTTTCTTTCCCTCTCTAAGAAAGTAGAAGTAAAAGTAGCAAAAGCTATACTCTGCCTCCGAGAATTTTCCTCCCGTGGCGGCGCCGTGGCTGGCCATGACAGGCAGCTTACAAATGGTGGCCCGTCCGGGGCTCGGCAGGCAGAGAAGAAAAGCTAAGAAATAAGAGCAATGAAAAAGCATAGCCTCAGACTCAGTTGAGACCAGCAAAAAGAGTAGAAACAAGAGAGCAGAGCCTCTGACTCAGTTGAAGCCAGTTTAAGAATTAAGCTGAAGCAGAGTAACCGGCGAAAAGCCGAGCCGGCCAAAAGCCATAAAAAATGAAGAAGCCAGACTCAGTTGAGACCAGCAAAAAGAGTAGAAACAAGAGAGCATAGCCTCTGACTCAGTTGAAGCCAGTTAAGAATTAAGCTGAAGCAGAGTAGCCGGCCAAAAGCCGAAGCCGAGTAGCCAGCCAAAAGCCATAAAAAATATAGAGAAAAAGCCTTGAGCTTTAGTATAAAGAAAAAAGCCATGAGCTTAAAAGAAAATAGAGAATTAAATAGCATGGTAAAAACCATGCAGGAAAAAAAAAAAAAAAAAAGCCATTGAGCTTTGGCAAGAAAGCCATAAAGAAAAATAAAGAAGAGGAGAAAAAAAAAAAAAAAAGTCAAAGCCGCTTATGCAATTGTGCTTAACTAGGTGCGTTAGCTGCTCCTCAGCATTAGGCTTCCTTAAAGCCACAGCACCTTCTCAAAAAGGGCTCAAATATCCACCCTTTCAAAAATAAAAGGTGAAAAGCTAGGTAGGGACAAGAAAATAAAAGAAAATAGAGAAAATAAAATAGAGAAAATAGAATTAAAGCACCTTTTTAAACTAAAGGGAAGGAATATGAAGGAGCCCTAATTAGGAAGGGCTGTTGTAGCTAGCTGGAAGCCATAAGTTCCACCTGATATGTATGTGACGCACCTGTAGGCACCCGCAAACCTGAAGGTATATAACCGGGTGAAAGCGGTCCGAGTTAGGAGAATGGAGAATTCAGTCAGCCGGGCAGTCACTCGGTCGGTCAGAAGAATCAGAGCGGCCAAAACGTAGGCAGAGCGGTTACAGAAGAGAAACCAGATAGAAGAAGTAATGACTGGCCAGAGTTAAGCCGAGGCTCCAGAGGACTGGTCAAAGTAAGGCCGAGGAAGACAGAAGACAGAAGAAAGAAGAAGGAAGAAAGAAGAGAGAAGAAAGAAGCTCTAATCTTTCTCTAAGCTAAGCTCTATCTTTCTAACTCTAACTCTAAGCTCTATCTTTCTTTACTCTAAGCTACTCTACTCTAAGTTAAGAAGAAAAATCTTTCTTTCTCTAAGAAAAATCTTTCTTTCCCTCTCTAAGCTCTAAGAAAGTAGAAGTAAAAGTAATAAAAGCTTAACTCTGCCTCCGAGAATTTTCCTCCCATGGCGGCGCCGTGGCTGGCCGTGACAGGCAGCTTACAGTTGTGGAATGCTCTCACCCCTGCAGACTGACCCTGCGTGGTGCAGGACAGGTGGGAGGTCGCTGGGGAGGGCCCAGCCAGGCCACCTGTAGCTCAGGTGGGCTTGGCAGGCTGCTCCAGGGGCCTTCCTGGTCCATGGAGGGCCAGACCCCAGGGTCTTGCAGCCTTTTATGTTTTCATTTCCCATTAAACCAGGTGTTCCTGGAGCACTTTGTTTGAATAAAGACTTTCTTTGGATGAGCGGGGCCACAGGTGCCCCACGGCCACCCTGCCTCATGTCCCTCTCCCACACAGCCCAAGCCCAGGCCCTTCCCTCAGAAACCCCTCCTCCCGCAGCAGGGCGGGCCAGAGCGGCCTCTGGGCCCTGCCCCTGCCGGCCCTGCCCTGCCATCTCCTTGGACCTTTCTGGAGAGCCTCTTGCCACCCCCTAGACCCTATGCAGTCCAGGCTGGCCCTGTCCCGGGGTGCTGGCCTGGGCCGAGTCCTCCAAGAAGTCTCCCAGATCGCCTTCCTCAGACTCAGCTCGACGGAGGGTGCTGTCTCTGAAGCGTCCAGTGTTCTCCGCTTGGAAGCTGTGCTCTGGTCAGCCGCCCTGGCCTCCGCGGGGCCTGGCAGCCCGAGTGCTGCAGCACAACCTGCACAGCCACCGCTGTGGGGCCTGGGGCGCTCTGCCACACAGCCAGCGTTTCCCACCACCTCCTGGCTCCCGGTCGGTAGTCCTCTGGAGCTGGGTCTGCTCGAGATGAAAATCCGTCCTCCCTTGAACGTCAGGGCACCCTCATGCCTCAAAGCAGAGGGCCTTGCAGCGACGAGTCGCTGGGGTGCTGGTGTCGGCTCCTCAGCACCTCCCCTCTGCCACCGCGGGGCCACACACTCCTCGTTCACCTGGTGGGGCACAGTCCACACTGCCAGGATGTGCCGTCCTGAGGCTGTGTCCGAGGCAGACGCGGAGCCTGGGGAGCCCGCGTGGTTCTGGGGTTAGCTCCCTCTGCACCCGCACCCCGGCCCCTTGCCAGACAGGCTGCCTCAGCTGCCGTGTGTGTGCTGGGTCCAGTGGCGGCCCGGGCCCTGGATGCTGGGGAGCAGACCGCAGAGGAGGCTCCTGGCTCTTCCTCAGGGCCCTCGGGCCAGAGGTCCCGTGGGCAGGCTCCCAGGTGTGGGTGGGCGTGTCTGTCTGGAGACCTGGGAGAGGCCCCTTCCAGGGCCTGCAGGTGTGGTCGGGAAAACTCCCAGGAGAGGCGAGTTTCAGGGGAGGCCTGCGAGCACAAGGCCCTTGTTCAGGGCAAGACCCAGGGCTGTGCCAGGGGAGGGCAGACGCAGGTTGACCTTGTAGCTGACCCGGGACATGCCCACCATCGTAAAATGCTCTGTTGGCATCTACTCCAAGTCTTACCTCACAAGTGCAGGACCCTACCTCCCGTGACCAGTGCTCTGCTTGGTGAGTCCACTCAGTGCTGCGTGGCGAAGGCCTCGCACAGCCTGACCCCTCTGTCCTTCTGTCTCTGGTCCAGGAGCTGGTGCCCGACCTCTCTCTCACCTGGAGACCCTCTCCTGTCGCCACCAGGGCTCTGTGCTGAGTGTGCTGTCCTCGTGCAAATTCAGTTTGGGATGTGGGGCCAGCGTCAGAAGGGCTCTGAGGAGCATCCTTCCTCTGTGTCTGTCCCCTGTGTGACAGCAGAGTGACATGTGGTGACCATCTTTAGACGTCTTTTGGTGAAACAGTAGGGAACAGAGGACCTGCGGCCAGGCGGCCTGGGGCCTGGGGTGCCGCTCCTGGGCAGAGCCGTGGGTGCGCTGGCGGGACCTGTGGCAGAGTGGCCGCTACTGCCCAAGCTGACTGCTCCTCTCAGCCCAGGCCTGCACAGTGCTTGGCCTTGTAGGTCCCCCAGATGCCACCGGCTGGTTGATGCCACCTCTTCCTCAGTGCTCTACCCACTTCTCCAGGAAGTAGCTTTCTGGGTGATTGTTAGAGACTGAAATCTAATTCTCAACATTAGGTTCTGGCTTCCTGTCTTCTTGAGGGGTTGGCGTCACAATTGGGAAGTGGGGCTGCATGGGGCAAGGACTGGCTGCCAGCCTTCCAGCCCTGGCTGCGGGTCGCCCGGCGCAGACACCGCCTGCCTGCAGAGCTTCTGGCCGCCCCTGCTGCTCTGCTGCCTCCTCTCGTGCCCCGGAGTTGCACGAGCCCGCGAGACCACCCGCTCCGGGCTGGGGGTGGCAGGTCTGCTCACCGAGAGCTGAGTGGGGCCTGAGTCCACCTTCGCGGGGGAAGAAAGCCACCTTGGGGAGAGAGTGACGGCTCTGTCTGCGGGACTTTGAGCTAGTTGAAGAACTGACCGTGAGGGTTATAAAAGATTGGTTCAGAGACAGCGTGGGGGGGTGGCTGTTTGGGGAAGTAAGCAATATTAGAAACGGAACCTCCCGGGTGTGTGCTAGGCCCCTTGTGTTAGAAAATAAAAATTGACGGGCTGGGGCTGGGGCTCAGCGGCAGAGCGCTTGCCTTGCATGTGGGAAGCACTGCGTTCGACCCTCAGCACCACATTAAAAAATACACAAATAAAATTCTAAAATACACAAATGTAAAAAGAAGAAAAATAGAAATTGATCTGGGTTGGTGCTCTGAGCCCCCTGGGTCCTGGGGCTCGTCCCTGCTTGTTTCTGAAGGGACATCAGCGTGCAAGCTGCCTTGAATACAGGACTTTCTCTCCAGGCCTGGGGTCGGGAGGTGGGGCCAGAGTTCACTGCCTGCTCTCTGCTCCTTGAAGTCCTGGGGTGCGCCTCTCGAGACGTTGGTGACAGTGCTGTGAGGTGCTGTGCAGGCCTCTCAGGTCAGAAACCCAGAAGGAAAGCTTTCCTGTCAGAACTACTCATCATGATGATGGTGATCTCTAGAAAATATTCAGAGGTATAGTTACAATGATTCTTAAATCTAGCTGTGAATCAGAGTCATCTGTTTGTTTTGTTTTAAAAAATGGATTCTTGGGACACAAGTGGCCTCAGACGTCTGTGAGAGGGACTGAGAATCCCTGTTTCCATCTGATCCTTGAGCTGTGACGAGGGACCTTCACAGTGATCATCCTTCTAAAATCCATCTGAATGTCTAGGTCCCTGTATCTAAAACACACACCTACATCATCCATCCATCTCCTGCCATCCACGGACCCACCATCTGCCCACCTGCCCACCCACCATCCATCCACTCATCCACTCACTCACCTGTCCATCCACCATCCACCGTCCATCTAATACCTCCCATCCATCCATCAGCCTTCCATCATTCGTGCATCTGCACACCCACTCTTCCCTCCATCATACTTCCATCATACATACATTCACCATCTGTCCATCACCACCCCCCCCACCCACCCACGAAGCACAGTGAACACTTTATTTATTTATTTTATTTAGTACCGGGGATTGAACTCAGGCACTCGACCACTGGGCCACATCCCCAGCCCTTTTTTGTATTTTATTAGAGACAGGGTCTCACTGAGTTGCTAAGCACCTCACCATTGCTGAGGCTGGCTTTGAACTCGCCATCCTCCTGCCTCAGCCTCCCAAATGCTGGGATTACAGGCGTGCACCACCGTGCCCGGCTGTGAACACCTTTTTTTAGTGTGTCAGGTACACTAGGCTCTGAAGACAGCATACACCAGAGACAGCGCAGGTGAAAGTTCTGCCACCATAAAACTTGTTTTCTACTGGTGAGGAGAGGACGGAGAGAGAGTGAACAGAGACGCACAGTGCTGGACTGGTGTGTGTCAGCAGAGAGCGGAGCCAGAGAAGGCGACCAGGTGTCGGGCTAGGCTTGGACGAGGTGGAATGGCTGGGGATGCAGGTTTTGTGTGGGGAGCAGAAGACAGTAGAGGGTCAGCTCACAGGGCCTTGCTGCCCCACAGGCCTGGACTGAGTCAAGCGGGAGGCCTGACCCGCAAGGCCGCAGCCACACAGTCGGAGGCCCACTTCCTGGGTGGCAAGGCACCGCCCCGCCATCTCTGCCTCCGGGGGCTGGGAAGCTGTTAATGAGCGCGGGGGCGAGCGCGTGGGCTGTGCTTCCTGCTGACCACCCTCGCCCCTCTTGTCTCTCCTCCAGAGCACCACGGCTACGTGCCCTCCAGCGCCAGCTCTGCCTCCGGGGGCTGGGAAGCTGGGCACGAGCGCGGGGGCGAGCGCGTGGGCTGTGCTTCCTGCTGACCACCCTCGCCCCTCTTGTCTCTCCTCCAGAGCACTACGGCTACGTGCCCTCCAGCGCCAGCTCTGCCTCCGGGGGCTGGGAAGCTGGGCACGAGCGCGGGGGCGAGCGCGTGGGCTGTGCTTCCTGCTGACCACCCTCGCCCCTCTTGTCTCTCCTCCAGAGCACTACGGCTACGTGCCCTCCAGCGCCAGCTCTGCCCTGCCACTCCCCGCGGCACACGCCTCCTTGGCAGCCCCATGCCATGGCCTCCAGACGTCTGCTCCTGGCATTTCAGCTGTTCCTCCGGCTGGGCACCCCTCGGGGTATGGAGGGGCTGTGGACAGCGGGCCCGCAGGCTATTTCCTGTCTTCTAGCAACACACCCGGCCCAACGGGGCCCCGGCTCTGGAGAGCCCTCGCATTGAGATCACCTCGTACCTGGGCCTGCACCACGGCAGCAGCCAGTTTTTCCACGACGTGGAGGTGGAGGACGTGCTACCCAGCTGCAAGCGGTCACCGTCCACTGCCACCCTGAACCTGCCCAGCCTGGAGGCCTACAGAGACCCCTCGTGCCTGAGCCCGGCCAGCAGCCTGTCCTCCCGGAGCTGCCACTCGGAGGCCTCGTCCTATGAGTCCAACTACTCGTACCCATACGCGTCCCCTCAGACGTCACCGTGGCAGTCGCCCTGCGTGTCCCCCAAGACGACAGAGCCCGAGGAAGGCTTTCCCCGAGGACTGGGTGCCTGCCACCTGCTGGGCTCCCCCCGACACTCCCCCCCTCCACCTCGCCCCGCACCAGCGTCACCGAGGAGAGCTGGCTGGGGGCCCGCGGCTCCCGGCCCACATCGCCCTGCAACAAGCGCAAGTACAGCCTCAATGGCCGGCAGCCCTGCTCCCCACACCACTCGCCCACGCCCTCCCCGCACGGCTCCCCACGGGTCAGTGTGACCGAGGACACCTGGCTCGGCAACTCCACCCAGTACACCAGCTCCGCCATCGTAGCAGCCATCAACGCCCTGACCACCGACAGCAGCCTGGACCTGGGCGAGGGGGTCCCCATCAAGTCCCGGAAGACCACGCTGGAGCACGTGCCCTCCGTGGCGCTCAAGGTGGAGCCCACCGGGGAAGAGCTGGGCGTCACCCCGCCCTCGTCCGACCTGCCGCCTGAGGAGTTTGCCTTCCAGCCCCTGCGGAAGGGCCCCTTCTGTGAGCAGTACCTGTCGGTGCCGCAGCCCCCCTACCAGTGGGCCAAGCCCAAGTCGCTGACCCCTGCGACCTATGTGAGGTGAGTGGCAGCGTGGACAGGGTGGGCTCCTCCTGCTCCCCGGGGCGGGGGGTGGTGCGGACTTGGGGTGCCCAGGCCTCTGGAGCCTGGTCTCCGGCCCCTGGTGCCTCCCTGCACTCCACCTGCCCGCTCTGCGCACCGAGGTGCTCCCCAAGAGCCCGTCTCCAGGTTCCCCTTCCACGGCACGTCTGGGGTTGGGCCTGCCCCGACGGCCTCATGTGACTTGGGCACTGGCAAAGGCCCCGTTTGGGTTGGGGTCGGATTTGCAGGTCCAGGGCAGGGGCAGATGTCAACATACGAGCTCTGGAGACACGGCTGTGCCGCCCCCAGCTGGTGGGCACGGGTGCACAGCGTGTCCCAGCGCAGCACCTCCGCAGGGCTCCTCCCGGCGCGTGCCTGCTGCTCACCCACTTCCTCTCTCCGCCTTAATTGCTGTCACCTCATTGGGTGCAGATGGGACCTCAGCTCAACAGTCCCCCAGAGCAGCCACCTCCAGCGTCTGTGAACAACACAGCCGCCTGCCCCAGGAGACGGCTCTGCTCGCTGGAGTCTGCAGCAGGGAGCTCGAGTGTGTTCCGAGCTCCGTCTTGAGTTGCTGCTTTTCCTCTTTAACAGGGTGCGGGCTCCCCAGGGCCCACTTACCCAGCCCAGTGCTCTTATTTTTAACTAAACAGCTTTCCCGACAGGTGGGCTACTCATGCCCCTGGCAGGGTGCTTTTGGCTCCAGCAGTTTTATCTAAGACATGAAAACGTTGCCCAGGCCAGGGAGGGTGAGGCCTCTGATGTCAGGCCTGGAGCCTCGTCCCCAGGCAGAGGGATCGACTCCCGGGGGCCTGCGCGCAGCCCAGGGCCGCCCAGGCCCTGCACTTCTGTTCTGTCCTTGCTGCCTTTCCATCAGGCTGTCCTGGGGCAAGCCTGGGGCAGCACCCCCCCTCTTCAGCAGTGCTTGCCCCAGTGGTAGGTGCCCAGGGAAGCCGTTGGGCACAGAAGGCCTCCCTCTCCGGGGCCCTGTCCTCCACAGCACAGCCACAGGCCATGTCCAGAGAGTGCAGCGGTGGTGAGGTGCCAGGCTGGGGTGGTGCTGCTGAGACTCGAGTCTGTGGCAAGGGCAGGGGGAGGGCTGACGACCGTGAGCAGCTCCGCACAGGGCTGCTGGGCCCGGGAAGGCGGGCCGCTCCGGTCTTGCTGCCCCGCTCCTGCTGTCTGTGTCGCCTTCTCTTCAGCCCTGGGGGCTTTAAATGGCTAGAAGTCCAGCATTCCCATCAAAATGAGCATCTTGGGACCAGGGTCGAGTCCTACTATGGGGAACCTAGACACGCAAGTGGAGGCATCTGAGACACGCGAGGACTGGGGCTGGGCTGGGCTCGGTGGTGGAGCGCTCGCTGGCATGTGCGAGGTGCTGGGTTCCAGCCTCTGCACCACATAAAAATAGATAAAGGTATCGTGTCCAACTACAACTAAAGAAATATCTCAAGACACAAGCAGTGCCGATGCCTGCTGCACTCTTACGGTCTGTGCTGGACTCTGAACAAGGCCGCTGCGACTCAAGCGGTCTGTGCACGTTACGGTCTGCACCTCAGACCGTGAGGGACAGCCTCCCTCACTGTGGCCTCATGAACTCTCAGGATCAAGGAAGGAGGGCTGTGCCTCCCACCTAGGCACGAGCAGCCTTGAGAAGTCCTGAAAGTCAGTGCAGCCAGCGTGCTGGGCTGCCGGGCACCCCGGCTGGGCACCAGGTGGCTCTAGCAAAGGACCCTCCTCCTCACAGCACTGGGGCTGGAGGAGGTCGGGGTGTCGCAGGGCCATCTCCTCAGCAGAGGCCTCTGTCTCCTGGTGTCCTTATTCCGCTGTCCCCCTGCTTGTCTGTGTCCAGATGTCCCCCTTCTTATGACACCAGTCTAGACCAGAACCCACCCTGGTGGCCTCCTTTTAACTTGCTCACCTCTTTAAGGCTCATCTCCAGATACAGCCACGTTCTGAGGTGCTGGGAAAGACCCCCGCAGGAGTTGGGGGAGCCAGCGCTGCCTGGCGCCTGGCCCACCTCCCCGGGTGGCCTCACTGGGCTCTCAGCAGGGCTTCCTCAGGAGCATTGCACGTCCAGCGCTGCCTGGCCCTGGCCCACCTCCCCGGGTGGCCTCACTGGGCTCTCAGCAGGGCTTCCTCAGGAGCACTGCACGTCCAGCGCTGCCTGGCGCCTGGCCCACCTCCCCGGGTGGCCTCACTGGGCTCTCAGCAGGGCTTCCTCAGGAGCACTGCCCGTCCAGCGCTGCCTGGCGCCTGGCCCACCTCCCCGGGTGGCCTCACTGGGCTCTCAGCAGGGCTTCCTCAGGAGCACTGCATGTCCAGCGCTGCCTGGCGCCTGGCCCACCTCCCCGGGTGGCCTCACTGGGCTCTCAGCAGGGCTTCCTCAGGAGCACTGCACGTCCAGCGCTGCCTGGCGCCTGGCCCACCTCCCCAGGTGGCCTCACTGGGCTCTCAGCAGGGCTTCCTCAGGAGCGCTGCCCGTCCAGCGCTGCCTGGCGCCTGGCCCGCCTCCCCAGGTGGCCTCACTGGGCTCTCAGCAGGGCTTCCTCAGGAGCGCTGCCCGTCCAGCGCTGCCTGGCGCCTGGCCCGCCTCCCCGGGTGGCCTCACTGGGCTCTCAGCAGGGCTTCCTCAGGAGCACACTGCACGTCCAGCGCTGCCTGGCGCCTGGCCCACCTCCCCGGGTGGCCTCACTGGGCTCTCAGCAGGGCTTCCTCAGGAGCACTGCATGTCCAGCGCTGCCTGGCGCCTGGCCCACCTCCCCGGGTGGCCTCACTGGGCTCTCAGCAGGGCTTCCTCAGGAGCACTGCACGTCCAGCGCTGCCTGGCGCCTGGCCCACCTCCCCGGGTGGCCTCACTGGGCTCTCAGCAGGGCTTCCTCAGGAGCACTGCACGTCCAGCGCTGCCTGGCGCCTGGCCCACCTCCCCGGGTGGCCTCACTGGGCTCTCAGCAGGGCTTCCTCAGGAGCACTGCACGTCCAGCGCTGCCTGGCGCCTGGCCCACCTCCCCGGGTGGCCTCACTGGGCTCTCAGCAGGGCTTCCTCAGGAGCACTGCACGTCCAGCGCTGCCTGGCGCCTGGCCCACCTCCCCGGGTGGCCTCACTGGGCTCTCAGCAGGGCTTCCTCAGGAGCACTGCACGTCCAGCGCTGCCTGGCGCCTGGCCCACCTCCCCGGGTGGCCTCACTGGGCTCTCAGCAGGGCTTCCTCAGGAGCACTGCACGTCCAGCGCTGCCTGGCACCTGGCCCACCTCCCCGGGTGGCCTCACTGGGCTCTCAGCAGGGCTTCCTCAGGAGCACTGCACGTCCAGCGCTGCCTGGCGCCTGGCCCACCTCCCCGGGTGGCCTCACTGGGCTCTCAGCAGGGCTTCCTCAGGAGCACTGCACGTCCAGCGCTGCCTGGCGCCTGGCCCACCTCCCCGGGTGGCCTCACTGGGCTCTCAGCAGGGCTTCCTCAGGAGCACTGCACGTCCAGCGCTGCCTGGCGCCTGGCCCACCTCCCCGGGTGGCCTCACTGGGCTCTCAGCAGGGCTTCCTCAGGAGCACTGCACGTCCAGCGCTGCCTGGCGCCTGGCCCACCTCCCCGGGTGGCCTCACTGGGCTCTCAGCAGGGCTTCCTCAGGAGCACTGCACGTCCAGCGCTGCCTGGCGCCTGGCCCACCTCCCCGGGTGGCCTCACTGGGCTCTCAGCAGGGCTTCCTCAGGAGCACTGCACGTCCAGCGCTGCCTGGCGCCTGGCCCACCTCCCCGGTGTGGCCTCACTGGGCTCTCAGCCTCTTCCTCAGGAGCACTGCACGTCCAGCGCTGGCCTGGCGCCTGGCCCACCTCCCCGGGTGGCCTCACTGGGCTCTCAGCAGGGCTTCCTCAGGAGCACTGCACGTCCAGCGCTGCCTGGCGCCTGGCCCACCTCCCCGGGTGGCCTCACTGGGCTCTCAGCAGGGCTTCCTCAGGAGCACTGCACGTCCAGCGCTGCCTGGCGCCTGGCCCACCTCCCCGGGTGGCCTCACTGGGCTCTCAGCAGGGCTTCCTCAGGAGCACTGCACGTCCAGCGCTGCCTGGCGCCTGGCCCACCTCCCCGGGTGGCCTCACTGGGCTCTCAGCAGGGCTTCCTCAGGAGCACTGCACGTCCAGTGGCTGGCAGTGCCCCCGCCTGTCCCGACCGGCCTGGGGTGTGCTGGAGCGCGTCCTTGCCTTGCCTTGCTCGCGCACTGGCAGTGCTCTCGTGGCCACGTGGTTCCCGTCTGTCCTCTTGGTCACAGCGCTCCCCTGCCCGGGGTGGTGCCATACGTTCCTGGGCTTGGTGCAGACACGCGGCGCGGAAGGCACCGACCTCCCGGCAGTTGGGTCTCGCCTCCGCCCACCTTTCTGGTTCCACCCTTAAGTGTGTCCTGGTCCCCGGGTGTTTCCTGGACCTGGTCAGTTGCTGGCGGGCTCAGCTAGCGGCCATGGGGAGATGGAATGTGAAGGGCTCGTCAGTGGGAGGGAGCCTAGCTCCTGTCCTGGAGTGCTCGGGCGTGGGCACACCGCCCGGCGTGTGTGGCAGAGTGGCCCCGTGCGCCTCACTCCTCTGCAGCCCGGCGAGGAGACCCTCCCACACGGGCCTTCCTGGGGCGCGGGGCCCCAGCCCTTTGGTCCGTCCCCGTGCTGAAGGAGCTTAGAGCGGAAAGTGCCGTGTTCATCTTCTCCGAGGAGCGAGGCGTTCTGCGGACATCTGCCTTTTGGGGTGTTTCCATGGCACCCCGTGTTCCATGCGGAGCACCCAGAGGTCCGCCAGCACTCAGTTCTGTGGCAGCCAAAGGGTGACCTGTGACACTAACACGAACTGCGTGGCCTCACGGTCTAGCTGAAAGTTGCTACGACTCAGAGGGCGCCAGGCCTCTGCACCGCCACCAACCACCAACCGTCAAGGCCAGAGTCGGGCCCCTCACGGGCCCCCACATAGTGACCCCTACAGCTGACTGTGTGCCTGAGGTGAGGGGACCGCTGTGCCCCAGACACTGTCTCTGGGGTCCCTGCCTCCTTGGGGGCCAGTGGGCATGGCTTCACCACCAGCCGTGGGACGTGGGAGGCTGTGGCAGCAGAGGGGCTGGGACTGGGCTTGCGCTGTGCGGCGGCCCAGCAAGGGCTGTGGGGGCCCAGCAGGGGGCAGTGCCCTGGAGAGGGCCCTTCCCAGCCTTGAGGGGTAGGGCAGCGTGTGGCAGGGGCCTGTGTGGAGCCACCCAGAGGGTCCCTAAGGCCAGCAAGAGAGGCGCTCAGCTCTTTCCTCTCCCTGATGTGGGCGGGGCGCAGCCTCCTCCCTGCGGGTGGGCTGTGCATGCCGTGGGCTGTGCCTGCCCTGCTGACTCCTGGAGGAGCGTTGGCTAAGCGGCTGTGCCTGCCCTGCTGGCTCCTGGTGGAGCGTCGGCTAAGCGGCTGTGCCTGCCCTGCACGTGGGCTCCTGGTGGAGCGTCGGCTAAGCGGCTGTGCCTGCTGGCCCTGGGCCCTTTCTAGCATCTCAGAGGAGAGGGCACTCCTAGAGAGGGCCAGAGAGGGGGGCGACTGAATCGCGTGTCTTTGTGTTCGCCCAAGTCCACCCATGGACGCCTGTGGTTCTGCGAGTCTCAGAACAGTCCGGGAGCCACGCTGGGCTCAGGAGGGCTGAGGAGGCCTGGCCCCGCTCGCGCCAGGCGCACGGAGGCTCCAGTTGTGATTTCCCAAACTCAGCCCCCGCTGGGAGGAGTGTGCGCTGTGTGTGGCTGTGACCAGACAGACACTGGGTCTCTGCTCAGCCACTCCATCTGGGGAGAGAGGCAGTGGGTGGGAGTCCGGGACCTGCAGCCCAGTGACTGTGGGGAGTGGCCCACCTGGGGGTGGACACAATGGCCCTACAGTCGTGACCTCTGAGCTCGACTCTCAGAGCAATGCAGTGGGCCCATCTCCAGTGTCTCTTGGGGTCTGGAGCAAGAGGTCTCCTCTGCTGTACTGGACTTGCCTTTCGGTGACCTCTTCCAGAACGTGTCCTGGGAGCGGTGGCCTGGCACGCAGTGCTGCTGGCTGTCAGCGAGGAGCCGGAGCAGCTGCGCTCCGTGCAGGTGTTCCCTCCAGACCCCGGAGCACGGCTGCTGGCCTGCCCTGCCTTCGATCCCCGTGCACATGAGCTGTGACATGCCGTTCCCCAGGAGGGCATGTGGGGAGAGAGGAAGGACCTTGCCCCGCCATCCCGTATCTTTGCCGAGCTAAGGCACCACAGGACCTGCGAGTCAGACCCGGTTTGGCTCTGCAGGTGTGGGTTCCAGTCCCGCTCCCTGGGCCATGCAGACCACACCTGCTTCCCCGGGCGGCAGTGGGGTCGCCTGTGTGGGCCTGGGGAGTTCAGGGGTGCTGGGCTCCCTTCCACTACCTGCGTGTCAGAGGTGGATGCCAGCTCTGCTCCGTGCTGCTTGCAGAGCGAGGCGATTCAGCTGCCACCAGATCGAGGCTTGGGCAGGCTCGAGCCACGTGAAAGTGCCTGTGTCGCCCAAGGGCCGTGTCCTCTGGGAAGTGTGGCTGTTTGCAGGCCCCGGCCGTCCACGGGCAGAGATGACCCTGCTTGTCCTGGAGCCAGACTCTAGGGCCGAGGAGCCCTGGGCAGCCAGCAGCTCCACGGTGCACCCTGCGGGGCGGCGCGCGGGCCAGCGCCCTCTGTGAGGGAGGGACTGCAGCGCTGGGTGGTCACACAACACGGGAGAACCAGAAGCTCTGAGGCCTGCGATGCTCCTGGTGGGCATGGTGTGGGCTTGTGGCCAGCGCCAGGCTCAGGCCTGGCACCTGACGGCAGCCTGGAGCGTGCCACCTGGAGGCAGGGTCCTGCTCACACCGGGGGTGCCGGGGGCAGAGGGACAGGCACAGAGCCCAGAATGAGAGGGGCAGGAGGTAGCATCGTTCTCACTTCAGCCAGAACCACGGAGCGGAGCTGGGCCGGTGGCCACTCTTGGCAAGGCCGCCACGCGGGAGCTGTCCCTGCCATGGGCTCTGTCGGACCCCAGCGAGGGCTGCCTGGGCCGGCTCCTGAGCCTCCTTGGCCAGAGGTGGGAGGGTGGCTCTGGCTCCAGCCGCCAGTCCCGTGAGCCACAGCGGAACAGCGCCGGCCGGCCGAGCGTGTCCACCTCGTGGCGTGCGTGCCAGTGGCCGGGCACCGCTGTGCTGCTGCTCAGGCGCGTCTGCAGCAGGGACGCTTGTTCTGAACCTGGCCTTCGTGGGTAGCGGACGCCCGGTGTCCCTGGAGGCCGGTGCTCGCTGAACGAGTGGCGTGGCCTTCGAGAGCCTGAGGGCAGCCGTTCCTGCATCAGCGGGGGTCCAGGCGCGGCGTGCCCCTCCGGCCGTGCTCCTACGACACTGAAGTTCTTGTTTGTCAGAAGCAACCTCTGCAGAGGCCTGCGGTATTCCCCGCCACTGTTGAGGACTGGGCCTGAGAAGGCGCGGCGTGCAGTGACCCGAGGGCGGGGGCGGGCACCAGCGCTCCATTCCCACGGGACCTGCCCCTCTGACTGCCCGCTCACCCGCCTGTCCGTCGTCCTGTCTCTCTGCCGGTGGTGGGCAGCCCAAGGACTGGCACTGAGGCCGGTAGGGCCTCCTGTGTCTGAGGGCCTGGGTCCTCTACGAGGCAGAGGGGACAAGCGTGTGCCATGTGGTACCCCTTCTCTGGAGCCGTGAGGCCTGAGAGCGAGCCCTTCCCCTGCTCCCCCTTCCCGCCCCGGAGCACCGCGAGGTTGGGAGCCCTTAGGGGCCCACCTCCAGCTTTCTCAGCAGCAAGTGGACTGGTGTTGGTGGCTCTGGTCGGGCAGTGAGGGGACGCCCCAGCCGTCTGCAAGGGCCCAGGTCTGCCTGGGGGCCTGGAGGCCCAGCCTGGCTCCTGTCCCGCTCTCCACCTGGCCCAGGTGCAGGGCAGCAGGTGCGACGGGGCTCCTAGACTGGCTGCAGCTGCAGTGTGGGGCCCCGGGCACCCTGGCGTGCTCAGTAGAGGCGGGGTGTAGAGCAAGGAACTGAATTTTCCCAAGTGCTAAAAGAATTTGCCTCTTGGAAGTCCTGCAGGCCCTTTGGTGGGACCACAGAATGCAGCCGGTTCCCTGAGGTCCCAAGTCTGTCATTGTCCTCCACAGATGCCTGCTGCTTGTGTTCGGCCAGTTCTGCTTTGTGGCTTTACTTTATTTGCACGCCTGAGCCAGGGGCACACCTTCTCTCTGGGACAGAGACTGCCTCTGCTAGCCTCTGTGCCAGCCTCTGGCCTCACTCGACTCCCAGTGCAGGGGACCCCTGCTCTCCCACCTGGCTGGGAGACCACGGAGCCAGTTCAGGAGCAGGACAGGAGGGGACATAACAGAGCACCCGGTGTCCTGGGCCATCCCCGCAGGCCCTGGGTTCGGGAGCAGTGGGTGAGGGTCGGCCTCACAGCTGTCATGACGGGAGGCTGGCCAGGGTCACCAAGACAAGAGGCAGAGGTAGGCGGAGGAGCCACTCTGTCATGAGCCACCCTGGGGGCAGGAGGGACAGGCCTGGGCCCCTGTTTTCTCCATTTCCCTGCTGACCTCTCTCCTGGACCCTTGTCCCCCGCAGGGTGCGGAGCTGCAGCGTGGGGTGGGAGGAGAGCTGTGAGGAGCTCAGGCCCCAGGCCAGGGCCGCTGCTGTGAGGGCCTCCAGGGCAGCTTCCAGAGGACAGTGGTGAGCTGGAGGCCCTGCGCTCCCGCCGCGTGGAGGTCCGCGGCTTGGATCCCCTGCACAGCCAAGCTGCACCTTTGGAAGGGTTTTTAGGGCTGCCTCCTGAGGTTGTGGTCACAGCCACAGGGGCCCTGCAGTGGCCCCAGGGTGCTCTGTGGAAGGCGGGCCCTGTGCTCCACGCAGACCCTGCCCAGCCTGGCACTCAGGAGTCCTGTCAGAGATGACACTTAGACGGGTGTCACCCCCGAGTCACTCCTCGCAGCGTGGTTCTTCCTGGGTGGGCTGCCTGTCTTCTCCCTCTGCGCCAGGGCCCACCTCCAGAAAGGCTCGCCTGCCTTGGGTGGGCCGGACGTCCTCAGGCAGAGCCCCAGCAGAGGCCGCTTGGCTCCGGACTGCTGCCAGCAGGGGTTGTGTGGTCCTGGGCTTGGCCTTGGCAGGTGGACAGATGGCCGAGCCCTTGAGGCTGAAGTGGCCAGGAGAGGCACTGATAGCCCCCCCGCCCCCTCTTCCTTTCTCTTCTAAATTAAGGGTGAAACCCAAAACTGAGGCTCTGGCTGCTGACCCTGAGGAGACCGATGTGGCGGAAAGTCCTGCTTTCCTCACGTGTGCCGTCGTTCCTCTCCTTCCTTTGGGCAGACCTTGGTCTTGCCAAGTGGGAATCTGCAGCGCCAACGTCTCAGGAGCAGAGTCTCACAGTCGCGCTCATGCTTCCCTTCTTGGAGAGAGCACGTGGGGCTTTAACTGTGGACAATTCAGAATTGAAGGGTCTCCCAAGGCTGCTCTCCTGGGCTTCTGCCCCACAGCGGCCTGAGCGAGTGGCACAGAGAAGGGGGCTCCAGAGAGTGCGTGGCGGTGGCCTTGTCAAGGCCGGACCAAGAAGGTGCCAGTTCTGTGGTTCAGACCAGTTCAGCCAGGTGGGGGCCAGGCATGCCAGAGCCAGAGCGTGGGACTTAGAAACCTCATCTTGATGGTGCGAGCCAGACCCTTTGCACAGGCTCACAAATCAGGTGTTTAAAAACACAAACGGCAGAGCCCTCCCAGTGCCCTGAGGACTGCCACCGAGGTCACTCACCCTGTCTTCCAAGGTGCCTCCTGAAGCCTCTCCGCGGCCACTCCCCCGCGGATGTCCTGAACGCACTCAGGCCGTGGCTGCCCTGCCTTGCTGCTCTGAGGCGCAGGACGCCCTGCGGCCCTCGGCAGACGCTGCAGCGAGCCTGTCTCCACGGCAGGAAACACCTTTGCCTCACAGAGCGGCTGCTGGGAGCACCGAGCCTTCACGCATCGGGCAGTGTCGGGGTCTCCCCACCTGCGGCCAGCAGCCTCTGGACGGCGGGGCACCGGTCGTGGTCAGCAGGGTGCTTGCTGTGTGCTCCGCTCTCCGCTGCTCTTCTGCACAGGTTGCGGGGCACACATTCTGCCCCGGACTGATGCCTTTCAGTGGGAGCTGCCGGGTTCTGGTTCTGTTTGGCACAGTGGCACGTGCGTGTCGTCTCTGGGGTGCCGTCTGGCCTGGAAAGGGGTCTGGTTGGCTTGAACCAGGAGGTGGTGGGCCACGGCACCAGCGCCCAGACTGGAGCCCTGGGCCGGGTGGCCAGAGGGTGGGCCACCCGAGGCCCGGCTGCTAGGCCACAGTGGGAGGTGAGTGTGGACTCGGTGCCCGGGTGGTGCGGGTCGTCCTGGAGACGCCCTGGAATTCCAGGCGGCAGTGCCTGTGGGCTGCGCTTCCTCCTGGGTGCCTCGCTGCTGCGCGTGCAGGTGTGAGAGCAGCACTCAGAGCAGGGCCGAGCGGGGCTTCCTCCACAGACTGGCCCGAGAGCCCTTCCACGCTGGCACGAGCTTGGCGTGGGGGCGCGGGGAGAGCTGGGACCCCACAGCAGCTCCCTGTGCCTCTGAGAGGCTGGCGCTGGTGGGGCTGTGCGGGAGCCTCCTGGCCACCGTGCCCTGCCTCCAGGGGCCCAGAGACAGCCGGCAGTGCGCCTCGTTGTGGGTGGCACCAGGGCGTGGGACACCATGCTCTCTGCTGTGGACCCCGCCGCGTGGCCTCTGTCCATGCGTCCCGCCAGGGGGTCAGGACTGGGCGGAGGCAGTCTTTCTCCAGAGAGGGGGTCTCAGCAGGGCAGTGTCCAGCCTGCTCCTGCCTGCACTGCACTCTGCGCCCGGAAGGTGTGACAAGAGTCTGTCTCCGAGTCCGTCTCAGGAGCTGGCTCAGCAGCCCCCGGCAGCACGGAGGCCCTCAGCTTGTCACTGGGAACAGCAAAGCTGGAGGCCGCTCTTGCCAGCCCGAGGCCTCGGGACTCACAGAATGGAGGAGAACTTGGGGCGCAGGGGCACTGCTGGACCCGCATGTGCCTGTGAGGTCTGCCGGTCGCCTGAGGTCTGTGAGGCCCACATCCAGCCTACGTAGTCACGAGATCGTGCTTTAGAAGTGACCTTCTGAGGAGGTCAGAGAGTGGTAACGGACACGGTCACACCTGGTGGCAGTGGCTGCTGCCCCTATGGTCCATCCACTATCTCTGGACAGCCAGCCTCTGCTGAGGTGGAGACCAGCCTCCAGCCTGTGGGAGTGGCGTCTTGAGTAGGGCCAGGAAGGAGATCAGGCGGACACTCAGAGGCCAGGTGTTTCCAGGACTTCTCTCTCTGTGGATCAGAAGTACTTATCTTGCTTCATCTGTTACTCGCGCCCCCTGTGTGGTTCAGTTCTGCAAGTGTCTACGTGCAGTAAGAAGAGGTGGGCAGCAGCAGAGGAAGCCCCTTCTGGGGTAGTGTTGGCAGAGATTCAAGCACTGGGACCCCTGTGGTGACCGCTTGCAGGGGTGTGTGGCTTCGCGGTGCCTGCAGGGCAGGGGCTGTTCAGGAGCCTTGGGCTCAGGGGCTCTCTGATTTAATTATGCAGATGTTCACATCCTGGTGTTCATCACAGCAAGCCCTGGAGCAGCCCAGGTTCCACGGTAGAGCATGACCATTAGTGTGAACGATGAATGTTACTGAGAACTCGTGGATCACGCTCACTTAGTGATGCTGTTTTTCATCAAAATGCCCAAATGCTCATAAAGTCATCTTTTAAAAAAGAAAAGCCAGGTACAAAGTGGCATGTGCTGTTTAGTGGAAATAGAGGCATCTCTGTTTTGTAGAGATACGTATCTCCCCCAGCTGCAGTGGTGGCTCAGATGACAGTGTGACAAGTGGCCTTGTGTGCCTGGGGGTGGCCTCGATGTTTCCCTCACCCAGATCAAGTGGGCCCAGGCACCTGCTCAGTGTTCTGTGAGACTTTCTAAAAGAGCAAATTAAGTCGAAGGCGAGTTTGAAGTTTGCCATTGCAGTCCGTCCTGAGCCCAGGCCTTCAACAGTGCTGACCATGCTGGCCAGTGTTCTGGTGGTGCAGAGCTGGGCAAGGTAGACCCCAAAGGGCAGTAGACAGTGGCTGCCCACCTCTCTTCTCTCCAGTCTCAGATCTCCTCTCTGAACCAAGGCGCAGGTTTACATTTTTTTTGTTTTTGTTTTGTTTTGTTTTTTTGGTGAGCTGCCAAATTCATGCTGAAAATTTCCAACCAAAACCAATAGCCTTAATTGTCTACATTACAATATTTATTTTGTAGACCATCCTGACTGTAAGCTGTGCACACATTGTGGTGTAAATCTGCAAATGACTCAGGAGCAGACTCTTCACACAGGACCCTCCTCACATGGGAGTGGGGGAGGGCTCCGACGCTTCCCCTTTAGGAGGCCCAGCCTCTCCCAGGCAGCCAGGCACCCTCCTTCCTCCTGCCTCTTCTCTCTCTCTCTCTCTCTCTCTCTCTCTCTCTGCGTCCCTTCCTCTGTCTGAGTCTGTCACTCTCTTTCTCTTTCGTGCTTTAGTTTCCTGGGAGGTAGGTGTAACCCATTTCTTTTCCCTATGAATATTTTTTTCTTTTTATAGCCGAAGGTGGTCTTTCTGTCTAGGTCAAAGGCTTGCCTGTGCCTCTCTGTGGCAACACAAGTGACATGGTGCTCTGGACATGGGGCTGAGGGGACCCGTGGCAGTGCACGCCTTTGCATGCTCGGTGCCCAGCACCTGTGCCCTTCCTGCTCCTCGGGGTGCTGGGCCATGGCGGAGCCGAAGCCTCCTGCGCTGGAAGCTGTGGCCCTCCTGCCCTGGCAGCAGGAGGCCTGCCCAGCTCCCCGTGGAGCCACGACCCTGCCTGGGGCCGCCCGCTCCCCCAGCCCTGCTGAGCTACTCTTCCTTCCGCCCAGCGGCCTGCTAGGAACTGCGGAAACTGGGCACGTGACGCAATCACCCACACAGGAAGCAACCGCTGGCCTGGCCACAGCGGCTGAACGCATCTCAGGGTTTCCCGCGGCAGGCAGTGCCCCGACTGCTGTCGAGGTCCCTCGAAGCTGCAGTGGCAGTCGCAGCCCCACTCAGGAGTGGGTGGTGCTTCTGTTCTGGGCCACAGATTCTCAGTGCGCCTGTTGCCCTGAGTTTCAGGGTCACATTCCTGTCATGGGGGCCCAGGCTGTGCCCACAAGGTGACAAAAGTGGCGTTGCATCCTGAGCTTCCAGGACATCTCACACCATATCAGAATCTAATCACAGGCAGGAGCAGGAGGAAGGACGTGGGCAGTGCCACCTGTCCCCACCCTGGGTCTGCTGGCCGTCGTCTGTAACATGGTGGTCCCCATGAAGTGCTCTGGGCAGCCACGGCCCCCAGGGCTGGAGCCCCGGAGAGGAGAGGGTGGCCCTGGGCGCAGGCTGTGGCCCACGGTGGCTCTCCAGCCTCCTGGCCTTGCCGGGCAGAGGACGCCCGAGCACTGTGGCTCTGCCTCAGCACGTGTCCCCAGCTGCCAGGCTCGTGCCCCTTTGGTGGCAGGACTCTCGGCCAGCTCTGTCGCCAGGAGGGTGACAGCCCTTGCTGGTGGTGCGGGCGCTGCCTGGCTCCCCTGGGGTAACCGACCGCCTCTGCTCCTTTGCAGCCCGTCTCTGCCCGCCCTCGACTGGCAGCTGCCGTCCCACTCGGGCCCGTACGAGCTGCGGATTGAGGTGCAGCCCAAGTCCCACCACAGAGCTCACTATGAGACGGAAGGCAGCCGGGGGGCCGTGAAGGCGTCGGCCGGAGGACACCCCGTTGTACAGGTACGCTGGGCGCAGCGTCGGCGCTCCCTCACCAGCGGGCAGCCTGGGGCAGCTGCTCTCCGGGCTTCCCCTGGGGTTTAAGCATCATCTTTGTCTCCAACCACTTCCGCGGAATCCATGCATAGTAAGTGGCAAGTCCCATTGTCTCCTCAGTGTCGATGCCCTTGACTTAGGACGGCCTTACGTCCCAATAAGCCCCTTGTAAACGAAGTGCCAAAAGTCAAAAGTGCACTCAGCCCCCAACCTCCCGCTCCTGCCCTCCTTACTTCGGGGTGACTGTGCCACGCTGGCCGCTGCCGCCCAGCACCATGGCTGGGGAGGAGAACCTGTGCCCTGCGCCCAGCCTCACTGCCTTTAGCTGCCTGGCGCGCTGAGCATGCGCAGTGGCCAGACGGCCTGTGGTTGCCTGACGGTGTGCCCGCGGACATCTACACACGCCTGGACATGGGGTGCCGACTTTCACGGCTCTGCCCTCCCCTTGCTGGAGGCCTTGGCCCTGCAGCAGTGGTGCTGCAGAAGTGCCTGGCCACCTCCTTCCTGGCTTTTGGTGGCAATGCAGGTGCTGGGCTGCTGGCCCTGGACCCAGGGCGGGCTGTTCTCCCCGGCCTGCTGGGCCACATCTGAGGGAGCCGGCGATGGCATGGGGATGCCCGAGAGAGAGCCTAGCAGGCACACGCTGTGGCAGGGTCCCTGCAGGGCCAGTCTCTCCCTGTGTGGCTCTAGTGGCACTTCCTTGCCTCATTACCATCTTGGCAAAGGAAGCATCCAGTTGCCACAGAGTTAGAGTGTCCCGCAGTGACCGCCAGGGAGGCTCGCGGTGGCCAGGAGGGACCCAGTGCCGACCCGAGCTTGTCTCTCCTCTGGCCGACGTTGATGTGCATCCTGTGGCTGTGGAGGGGCGGCATTGCCCCCGCTGTGCCGAGGGCTCGGGCTCGGCTCCAGGTGCTGCTGCTGCCGGCCAGGGCTCTGGCCACACGGAGCCATTGAGAGCCTTTTCCTCCATTGCGCGGACATCAGAAAGCGTCGCGGATTCCCTGTGATTTAGGGGATGATGCAAGCCAGAGGGGGAGCTCAGTGGGGCACCCTGTATTTCTATTTTATTCCATTTAGGCAAATAAAAAGCCTGCGAGGGCAGGAGCACGTGGAGACAAATGGCTGTTTGCCAACGCAGCAATCAGCCGCCTGGAATTAGCGGGCGAGGCGCAGAAGCAGAGCACTTTAGCCGCGCTCGCAGATGGTGTTAAGGTGATATTTGTGGCCCGTGTGCTTGACGCCAATTAGTACCCACTCGGTTAGCCGCTTGGCGTGAGGAAATGCAGGAGACGTCAGCGCACAGCGGCCAGCTGACATTTTAAGCTTCCACCTTCTCAGGTGGAAGCAGTCAGATAATGCGCGTGTTCGGTCGTGCTGAACAACGCCGGGCATTGCCTCCCTGTCTCGCTACACGCTCGCTGAATGGAAGTGCATTACTGCTGAATGGAAAAGATATTAAGAAGGAGAGGAAATGAGTGTTCGAGGAGGAGGCGTGGAAACAAGCCATGGAGGAACAATGGCTGAGCGCCCCATTCGTTCTGAATTATATCGGTGAGGGGTGCTGGCCGTGGAGCTGAGGGACGTGAGCTTGAGCTCCGTCACGCAGGGCAGAGCGTCAGGCTGGAGCTTGGTGTTCCCAGGTTCACGGGCGGTGGCCATGAGGCTGCTGTTTGGAGGCTGGAGTGGTGGTGAGGGTGAAGGGCTAATGGAAACCTCCCGCGTCTGCTGAGGCCCGGGGACGCCTGGCTCCACCGCTCACTGCGCTCCTGCTGGCACCTGGGCGGTGGTTCCTGGCTGTCCACTGGCCCCGTCGACCAACACGGACAATGCTGGGCAGCTGAGACGTGTGGGAGGAATGGTGAGACTTGAAACAGTCATCTAAAGTGTGTTGGAACGTGTCCGCGCACAGTTACTTAGAACTAACTGGACATGGTGGTGGACAGCAGCAGATCAGGCCAGCTGGTGGTGCTTCAGCACAGTGGTCCCCCAGGCCTGCACCCCAGAGGAAGCAATGCCAGGTCCCGTGGCGTGTCCCATGGTGAGAAGTCGTGGTGGGCAGAGCTCTCTGTGGGCCCGTGCAGAGGAACCCACATCTGTGCCGGTCGGGCAAGCAGCAAGAGAGGGGTGGGGGCTTTATTTTCTTTCTTGGTTGGTGGACCACAAATTGGGTAAAAATAGAATTTGTGCATAATTATAAAACCTACTAAAATAGAAAACTCTCTGTTGCCATGAATGCTCGGTGACCACAAAGTTTTCTTCTGTCCTGTTGAGTTATTTTGGCACATCCTTCAGCACCGCGGCTCTGACGCTCCAGCCTCCTCTTGTTCTGGGAGCTGGGTGCGCAGCATTGTGGCCACAGATCACGTGTTGGGGCCCAGCAGCCCCGTGAGCCATCTCGTGGTCAGTGGCACCTTAGCTGCTGTGCCCGTTCGGATCCACCATGCACATTAGCACTTTTGCACATTAAGAATTCTGCTCCCCTCTGTGCATACTCCAACCTTACTTTTTTTTTTAAATATTTGTTTATTTACTTTAGTTGTACACAATGCAATGCATTTATGTTTACGTGGTGCTGAGGATCGAACCTGGGCCGCACACGTGCGAGGCGAGCGCTCTGCCGCTGAGCCACAACCCCAGCCCCTCCAATCTTACTTTTTGTGTTTTAAAAAGTCTGCCCATAAGATCAAAGCCAGCGATATGCAGAATGCAAATCCCCAGCAGAGCCCAAGAGGAAGACAGGAGAAGAGTGGAGGGGATGCCGTCTGTGAGGCCAGCGCAGGTGGACGTGGCTGCCTGCTGCAGGAGGCCAGGATGCTCAGCCCCACCCAGGCAGGGCACTGCAGCTGACCTCACCCCGAGGCTCCTCAAGGCTTGCCTGAGCCACTGAGCCCTGGTGGGTGCAAGTGCACAGGACCCTTCCCTTAGTCTAGGGCCTTCCTGCTGAACAGCGCCATGCTTGCAGGGTCGTGCCCTTCCCCAGGGACTACGTCACTCCTGTCCTCCTGTGGACTTGTCCTTGGAGCAGGCCTGCAGCCATTGGCTGTGAAGGTGAGGCCCTGGGTCTGCCTGGCGCTGGGAAGGGCTGTGAGGCCGGACCCAGAGCTGCCTGGACCTTCAGACGTGCCTTTTCCTCCGCAGAGAAGATGCCTGATTCAGGCCATCCAAAGGACTGTCCGGGACTCGGGACGAACCTAGGGGACCTCCCGTCTTGGGCTAGCCCTCTGGCTGTCAGGTCCCTCTGCTGTCCCTGGCTGCAGGGGAGGAGCTGAGGTCGCGTCCTGGGGAGCACGTCCTGAGGCCTGTGGGGCCCTCTGGGGCTCAGCAAGGCTCTGCCCTGCCCGCAGCTAGAGCTCTGCCCAGAGGGAGCCCACTGACCTGGAGCCACAGAATCCAGCTCCGCTTACCAGTCACCAGAATAGCTTGCTGATAGCATCTGGCCGGCTCGGGAGCTGCTGTGCCTGAATAATTAACCACCGCCGTGCAGAGCACCCGGCTTGGAGCTGTAGGCTGACAGTTTGTGACCCCTCAGTGGCCGGCATAGCCCTGCCTGGCCCATGAAGGGTTTGGTCAGCCAGAGCTGGGCACAGTGGTTCCTGCCTGTGATCCCAGTGCCTCTAGAGGCTGAGGCAGGAGGGTCACAAGGTGCAGACCAGCCTGAGCAACGTAGCAAGAGCTTGTCTCAAAATTAAAAATGAAAAGGACTGGGGTGCAGCTCAGTGGTAGAACACCCTGGGATCAATCCAGCACCAAAAAACAAAACAAGGGCTGGGGTTGGGGCTCAGCGGTACAGCACACTCGCCTAGCACGTGCACGGCCTGGGTTCGATCCTCAGCACCACGTAAAAAACAGACTGTGTACAACTAAAGCAAATAAATAAATATCAAAAACAAAACCAAACAAAAGTATCAGCAGCAGGAAGGCTGGGACAGGGCTGGGACAGGGACCCTGGGGTTGACTTCATCTATGGGTGTGAGGTGTGCACTCGGGGTATGGGCAACAAGATGGGGTGCTGAGGGTCGGGGAGCACTGGGGGGTTGAGCAAGGTGTCAGGGACCAGGAGAGGGGTCCTGCTGGTGCCCCAGGCATAGGGCACAGGTGGGGCCAGCCAGGCCCTGGTAGTCCTGGGAAATCTCCTCAGGCTTCTTGGTTTTAAGGCCAACTTTGCCCCTGTAGATCCACGGCAGTCACTTCAGTGCCGTACAAGAAATCTGACAGCAGACAATCGAGGGATGAGCCCAGAAGGGCCCTTGTTCTCGGGTTGCTAACGTTGGCGTCTGAGTCGGGCGGCCCTTTCAGTCACTGCATCGCGGGAGCGCCTTCCCCAGGCCCCGCGGCTCCGAACGCCGGCATTGCAGGAGCATGCTCCCGAGCCCCCCGGCGCCAGCAGGGACAGCCTGCTCTGCCACGTCTCGGGGTGCCTAGGTGCGCCAGACGGGGCTGCTGGACTAGCAAGCGGGGTTCCTGGAGCCCGTGGTGAGGCGCAGGCCCAGGAGAGCGGGCTGGAGAGCCCTGCCTTGGTCTGCTCCAGGGGCTCCCGGCCGAGGTGCCCAGTGGGGGAGGGTGCCGCTCTGCCCTGCTGCCGGCAAGCTGCAGCCTGTACAGCGCGTGCGCTGGATCTTGTGGCCTGGGCTCCGCACCTGGGCAGCCTCTCCTCTTTCAGGAGGCTCAGGGTGAGCGCAGTGTCCTCCCACCCCCACGGGCACAGTCAAGGGTTCTTAGAGGAGCTTTTTGCCTCTGCCCACACCGCTCAATACCAGTGTGGGTCACTCCCATGTATGTGGACAGGTTCCCAAAGGTGCTGTGAGGAAGGCCCTAGCCACCCCAAAATGCATGGTCAGCCCGTGACCATGGTTCCCTGTCCTGCTCCTCCCCAGAGCAGGGCCGCAGCGCCCCAGGGGAGTGCACCAGGTGCCAGGCTCAGTCCAGTGGCAGCTCTCGCCACGTCAGTGTGCAGAGGAGCTGGTCCGCGCCATCACCCTGGGCAGCAGGCACGTGTGGGAGAGCAGGTGGCTCCTTGCCGCACGCCGCTGGCCGCGGAGGGCCAGTGCTCCAGAGGGCTCTCGCATGGCTGCTGGACGCCGCCGAGCTCCTGGTCCCACAGGGGGGGACGTGGAGAGGAGCTGAGGACCTCACTGCCAGTACCTGCCCCGGAGCAGAGTCCATGCACAGCCGGGCACGGAGCCCCACCCAGAGCACAGCGCCCAGCCCGTGTCCCCAGCCAAACCTCCGACTCTGGAGCACCGAGAGAATGGAGCGTGACCCCGGCACAGGGCGGACCCTGCCAGCGACTTCCTCATCACGAAACACTCACACACGTCGGCGTGTTTTCCTGAGTGTTCTACTAGGGCAGAGCCCTCTTCGGCGGCCTCTGAGTGGAGGTGTGGGCGCAGGCCCCCTGGGACACAGTGGGACCCCCACAGCCGCTTGGTGCCAAGGGGACCGGCAGCTTCTCTGGGTGCAGGTGAGAGTCAGCACCTGACTCCAGCTGGCCCCCGGCCCCCGCTGGGGCTCCTGCACGGGTTCCTCCAGGACCTCTGGCAGCCTCGGGGGCCTCCGTCTGCCTGTGGGCAGTGTTAGGCATGAAGAGGTGCCCGTGGGTGTGAGGCAGGCTGTGACGAGTGCTGCCCGCGTGGCCTGGAGGGTGTCTTCTGGACCGCTCTGCGGCTGCTTCCTGCATGGCCCTGCCCAGGCCGCCAGGGGTTGCTGGGCACTGCAAGCACCTCTGGCCTGGCCGGGCCTGGCCGGACGGACTCCTTGTCAGCACCCGCCCCCAGGGAGTGACGACTCCTGTGTGGACGCAGGCACTGGCCCTGCTGAGGGGCCGGTTGCCTCACTGGCTGTGGTGGTGGACTTCCTGGGCAGCAACTCCAGGGGCAGGGACCAGGCAGTCAGACCATGCGCCGAGGTCCCCAAGATGTGACAGAGCCTGTGGTGGCATGGCAGTGCCAACCCAGAGCGTCCTTTCTGAGCCTCAAGTGCCTACTGTCCCTCCACTCCTTGTTCCTAGCCCCTCCTTGCCATCCCTGGGGACTCTCAGGGCCCCGCACCCAGGGCTTCCTCCGTCCACCCTGTGGACACTTGAGACGTGCTGCCAGCCCCTGTCCTCTAGCAGCATGCAAGTAACCTACCAAAGCGTGCCCCGGTAGGACCTCAGAGCGTCCAGTCCCCAGGAAAGAGGAGGCTGCTGCAGGCAGTGCAGACCAGCTCTGCAGAGGGGCCTGCAGGGCCGCGTGTCTGCCGAGTGCCCGGGCATCCCGCAGGGCACTGCTGTGCCGCGCACGGCTGCAGGGGCGGCTCTGTCCTGCCTGTGCGGTGTCCAGGAGCCTCTCTGCAGCTGCGCACCTTCCAGGGGCAGAGGAAAGGTGGCCCTGGCCACGTCGGGCCTGCCCACCAGCTCCGGGAACTCCTTTCTGGGTCCCACAGAGAAGAGCTGTGCAGTCCTGTGTGGGCTCTGGGTGGAGAGGGTCCTCGGGCCTGTTGCCCTGCTGGGCAGGTCCTCGTGCAGGGTCCTGGCCCCTGGCGTGGGGAGGGTCCAGAACCTGTGGTGGGGCGTGGGTGCAGTGCGCTCTGCTCTGGGCCACCGGGACGCCTGCCTGCCTGGGCCCGCGGTGCTGTCTAGGTCTCTCTTCCCCGCGCTGAAGGGCGGGCGTCTCTGCACGTTCTGATCAGAGATGCTGAATGCAGAGCCTTCCGGGCAGAGCCTCCTCCATCACAGGCTCCCGCAGTTCCCTCCCTCCTGACCTCCCTCGTGCGCCTGGGCCCACTGGGTCCTGGCACTGTGGCAGAGGAGTGTGTCACAGGCTCTGGCCGCCTGCTGGCCCCTAGCAAGGCTTGGTTGCCTTTGGTGCCCTGGTCTCAGGTGGGGGTGGAAGAGGCTGCCCACTTGCAGCCAGTCCCTGGCCTCAGGGGAGGTATCCATGTGTGGGTGGGGCCAGCCACGGTCCCCACTGCCCGGGGCCCCAGGACCCTCACCTGCACACATTTCCGGGTCCCCTGGCCAGTGGAGTGTCTGGGACACAGCCGCGGAGGGGCCTGCCCGCTCCGCTTCGCCAGGGCTGTGGCTCTTCCTGTGCTCCTCGGCCTCCTCCCCTCAGCCCTGGCAGGAGTCGGCCTTGCCACGGTCCCCACGGTGCTCCACGCAGAGTGCTGGGAGGGCACCGCCTCCTCCTGGCGCCCTGGCTGAGTGACGTTTCCGCAGGCTGGGGCTGAGGGCCCGGGAGAGTGGCAGTCCCGGGAGAGATGCGAGGCGCACAGCCAGGGAGCGAGGCAAGACCCCCTTGGATGGCGGCCCTCCTTGCGAGGAGGTCGTGGTGGCTGGCTCCGGGCACGTCCTGCCGCAGCTCGGGCCGTCACCAGGTGCGGCGCCCCTGCCCTGACCCGGACCTTCCGCCTTCTGATCTTTATTTGTGAGCTGTTGTTCCTCTGGGTTCTGCCTTTGCTTGCAGCACCAAGCCGTGTCACGGCACCGGCATCTGGTGGAGGTCTGAGGTCTCCACAGGGCGGTCTCCTTGAGCTCGGAGCCCCCTGCCCCAGCCTCACTGAGCACCAGCACCCTGGGGACCACGTCCTGGGCTGGTGCTGAACCTGACTTTGCCAGGACCCGAGAACAAAGCAGGCTGGTCTTTAGCTCCAGGAGCCGCGGCATTCAAAGCAGCGTGTGGGCTGCAGAGCCAGAGGGCAGCTGCAGGTCCCCGGAGAGGCAGGAGCAGCATTCCGGACCTCTCGGCCGCCAGCCGGAGGTGCAGCTGGGCCACCACCTCCTGTTTGGAAGCTGGGCAGCATGGCTCATTAGGAAGCACCAGAATGACCTTTAGTCAGAAACGACACCAAATCCTGGAGACCAGTGGGGAGGGGACTTGCTGGGGTGGGGGCTGGCCCAGAATCCAGCCTTACAGGCCCTCCCGAGGTTTCTGCGAGGACCCGTGGCTTCCGCGTCTGTGTCAGGCGTGTCAAGGGCTCGCTCCACTGTGGAAAGAAATAAGATGAAATGCAGAGTCTCGTGTGAGGTGCTGGAATGAACTGAGGTCTCCCTCCTGCTGGGAAGGTGCTCCAACTGAGCCACCCCCGGCCCCAGAGCTTTCCCAGTGAACTGAAGAGTGATCGGGCCAGAAGGTGTCAGCCCCGCGGGTGGCAGGAAGTCCTCAGGGCACGGTGCTCACACCTGCCGGGGCGCCGGCAGCCTTGGGTGGTCAAGCTTTTAGCTGCCGTGGTGCTCACCCATCTCCCACCCTCTCAGAAAGGCAGAGGACCTTCCTGCAGAGGGACCACGGCATCAGAGCCGCCTCCTGTCCTGAAGCTGCTGAGCGCGTGTCCTCCCTGCAGCGTGCGTCCGTGGAGCCCGCCAGTCCTCACAGGCCCTCCATGCGAGCCCCGCATCCCGGTGGCTGCCGCAGGTCTAGTTTTGCCTGTGCACACGAGCATGGTATGGATTTTGGGTAAAATGATCCTACACGTAGGAAGCATTCTCAGAATCAAAGCAGCACTTCATGGAGTGAATCCAGCCTTGCGGGTGGCTCACCGCACGTGTGCTTACACACACTGAAACAAATGCACCCATTTCCAAACACACACACACACGGACACAGCTCACTCACACTTGCACACCAGCACACTCACTTGCATATGCGCACACTGACACAAGCACACTCACTTAAACACGCATCCACAAGCACATTTACCCTGGCACACTCACACATGTGGCACACAGGGTGCACACCCCCACAACAGTTCAGCCGCCTAGCACACGTGTGCACAAGGGCAGACACCCACACATGCAGCACCCTGGAGGCAGGGAGGACGTCTCTGCATCCTGCGTGTGACCCACCTCACCTCTGAGCCCCCACCTGGGGCCGTGCAGCAGAGCCGGGTCCCGCCTCTCAGTGATTGCGCAGAGGCATGGGGTCACCTGCCAGGTGCTCGGCAGGTTGGGGTGGTCGTGCAGACGTGTGTCTGTTTGACACCCTCTGGGTCTCGTCGGTGCAGTGGGGCTGTTCGCAGGCCTCCTGGGAGCGGCTGTGGAAGGTGCATCGAGGTGGCCCCTCCTAGTGTCCTCCCTGGCCCTGCGGGCACTGCAGCACGGAGGCCGGTTCCTGCTGCGTCACTGGTCTGCGTGGCCTTGTTCAGCTGGCCGCAGAGCACCCACACGGTGGGCTGGGGAGTCTGAGGACAGGTGGGCACCTGGCCACGGCTCAGGACCCCAGCATGCAGCAGCCCTTGGAGGAGGGCGAGCGGAGCCCGGGGAAGGGTCAGGCTGTCATCACAGGCAGAACTGCGTCCTGCCTGTGTGGCGCTTGTTAAGGGCTCAAAACCTGATTGGGGATAGTGGGGGTGCAGCACAGAGGAGCTCTTCAGTTAATCTGGTGGGGAGTTGGGGGTTAAAAATAGTGAAACAAGCCCCTAGGTTTGGTTCCCAGTACCAAAAAAAAAAAAAAAAAAAAAAAAAAAGCGGAAGTGAGTTTGTGAGCTGGATTCCCTGCCCCCACACCTGGGTACTGTGAAGTGCAGGTGTCACCTCTGGGTCTTAAATACACCGTCTCCTTGTAAACCAGCAAGCACAGCTACGCAGGGTCTTGGAGGAAGACTCGCAGGGGCGCGTCAGCCGAGTCCCTCAGTTAATTGCCTTGTTAGTGCCGTGCCGTCCCTTGTGCAGACGCACCAGCCCTGGTAGGGTGGCCGTGTCCTGTTTGCCTGTCTCCTCACTATGTAAGTGCTGAGGTCTGCACTGGAGCTAAAAGCAGACACCCAGGCACGCACCCCGGGCTCTCACACCTGGGGACAGAATGGCTTGTTCTTTTGAGTTTAGGTGAAGCCGAGGCTGCTGCTGTGACAGGCAGCTCTGCCAACATGACTCTGACAGCTGCCGCTGTGCCAGAGGCAGGAGGCCCGGGCCGCGGGGCCGTGAAGAAGCCACGTCTCTCGCCCAAAATGAGCCTCACGTTTTGAATAATAGATGCTCACCTTCCAGGTCAGACCTGCACGCCCCCATTCCCGCTGGAACAGCATGTTTTCTAAAGCATGAATCCACACCCCAAACCCACTGCCTTGCAGGCGCCACCAGAGAGCTGCTGGGGCAGGGCCCTGGGGAACCTTGCCTTGTCATTTTAAAGTTATCTGTCCCCAGCCAGGCCAGGATGGAGCCGCAGGCTGCTCTGAGCCTTGCCCACCAAGAGGGTTTTGCTCTAAGACTCATTTATTTATTCTTGTGTTGAATTTCTCAAAATGGAATACTAAGCGGCACAATTTGCCTCCGAACCTCTGCTTTTCTGTCTCCCTCTCCATACTGTGAAACGGCCGAGCCCAGCAGAGCAAGGCTTCTTAGCAAGTCACTAAATGGGAACAGCTGGCATGGCTGCCGAGTCCTGCAGCCTGGGTGAAGCCCCCACCCCATGATGCTGTAGAGACTTGTGCTTTCGTGCAGGAGAAGACGGGGCAGGCGGGGCATTGGGTCCCTGCGGGTCAGGCCCTCTGCTCTGCATGCCTCTGTGGGCTCAGCAGGCCGGGCGCTCAGTGGGCAGAGCATCTGGGAGAGAGCAGCCTGGGCTTTGGCCCCCCTGGCAGTGACCACAGCTCCCACAGGGTCAGCACCCTCCACACATGTGCCTCACACGTGGCCCAAGAGCACCTGTGGGCAGTCTGACCAGCACCTGTGTGTCAGGAGGGACACAGCTTTTTGTACAGAAAGCATCAGTGGGAAGTGATGGCCCATGGACACTGTGACCACACCACCGAGATGAGACCAGCGCCTCCCACATCTGCTGCCAGCAGGGACGAAGGCTCCCAGCCGAGTTCCCCTCCAGCAGGGCCGTGTCTGAGCACAGGAGTGCCGCCAGGACGGGGGACCTGAGAGCCACGGAGCTGTGTGCTGACCTGTGGCTGCTGGCCAGCCCAGCCACACGGCCAGTGCTCGTCTGCGGCACCGCTTCTGGTGCCAGAGCTGTGGCGTGCTGCAGGCGCGTCCCAGGAGACTGTGCGGGCTGGAGAGAGGGCGGCGTTCCCGCCAGCCACGGCAGGGCTGCCGATGGCTCTGCACCTGTCCTGGCCTCCACCTGAGCCGCCAACCACAGGGCTTCCGTCCTGGTCTCAGATCTCCTGGCTGCCTCCAGGGTGACCAGCATGGCTGGCTCCCACGCTGCTTGCTGCGGATCTGGCTCCTGGATGTGGGCAGTGGGTAGCAGCTGAGGACTCCTCCTTGAGCCCCTGGGTCTGTGAGTGTCTGTGACTCCCAGCTGAGGAACTCAGGACAGTGATGGAGTCCAGCCATCAGGTCTCCAGGGTCAGTTCCTGCTGGTCCAAGCTGGACAGTGGACGTGGGCCGTGGGATCGGGAGGGTCTTGCAGCCACTTTGCACTCTTCTGTTTTCAATTTATGTTTTATTCTAAGTTGTTAGAAATGACAGCAGAATGCATACAGTTCATATTACACCGAGAGCACATTTTTACACATCTCTGGTTGTATACAAAGTCTACTCACACCACTCGTGACTTCATACCTGCACTTAGGTAATGATATCCAGCTCATTCCACCATCTTTTTTATTTTCTTCTTCACCCTTTTGTCCCCTCCCTTCCCCTCCTTCCCTATTGGCCTTTCTAGTGTTCTTCTAACCCTCCTGTGCTCCCCTCCCAACCCCACTGTGAATCAGCCTCCTTATATCAGAGAAAACATTTGGCATTTGGCTTTTGGGATTGGCTAACTTCCTTTGGCATTATATTCTCCAACTTCATCCACTTACCTGCGAACGCCACGATTCTATTCTCTCTTATTGCTGAGTAATACTCCATTGTGTACATACATCACATTTCCTTATCCGTTCATCTACTGAGGGGCATCTAGGGTGGTTCCATAGCTGGGCTATTGTGAGCTGTGCTGCTGTGGACTTGGATGTGGCCCTGTCCCTGTAGGAGGCTGCTTTAAGTCGCCCGTGCTGGTCTCAGGTGGGTCGGGAGGAGGTGTCTTGGGCTGAGCTTCCTAGAGCACTCGCTGGGCTGGGCGCTGGGGAGATAAACAAGCCCCTTAGCGGATGGTGGCGCGTGGGGCCAGCCCTCAGCCTGCCACTCCTGGCTTTGCCTCCACCTCAGAGTCGCTGGTAACGGTCATCCCCAGATGCGACTCCAGGGACGAGGACCAGGTCTCCTGTGCCTGTGCTGGGGCATGGAGTGCGGGCTGGCGGGCAGGCCTCTGGGAAGCCCAGCAGGAAGCCCAGCAGCCCTGCTGGGCCCGACCCTGCCTGGGGAGGGCTGTGCCTCTGCTCCAGAGTGCCTCTCCGCCGTGGTGGCCCAGGGACTGCGGTTGCAGGGGAGGTGCTGCTGGGCCTGTCTGGAGGGCGTCCTCAGCCCGGGCTCCTATCTTGTGGCGGCCTCAAAGCTGGCCCCATGCCACGTGCTGGCAGCGCAGAGGGGTCCAGGGGAGCCGGAGGTGCGGCCCAGCGGGCATCCCGCCAGCGCTGTGGCTCTGGCGTCTGTGTGCAGGACGGCTGAGGGGCCGGTGCCTGTGGAAGGCCGCACCGACGGCAGCAGCCACCGACAGCAGGCCCCACTCCCTGCCTCCCGGGTCTGAAGCTCACTCTGTTTCCCAAGTTGGTGTGGAGCTCTGCCAGCCCCGGAGGGTGGCGTTCTGCTGAGGTCAAGCCTGGGGCATGGGCCCGGTGGCCCCTCTCCGCATTAGCCGCCCTCCCCAGCATTCCTGGGTCGCCTCTGTGGGGTTTCTCTCCCCACGGGCCCACTCCTCGCCGTGTCCGCCCTCCCAGGCCTGGCCGTGCTCCCAGGCAGGCGCGGACTCCTGGCGCTCCCCAGCTCACCTGGCATCTCCGCCCTTCACCCGCGGGCCCCTTGCCAGCCTCTGGCCACTCTGCTGCCTGCCCCCAGACCTCGTGCTGACCACAGCCCCCTTGGCCCAGAGGCAGGCTCGGGCTGAGCCGGGGCAGGATGGCCCGTGGCAACTGTGCTGCGCATAAGCCCCTGTCCACCGCTCTGTCCACCTGTGTAGGCTCGGGCTGAGCTGGGGCAGGACGGCCCGTGGCGACTGTGCTGCGCACAAGCCCCTGTCCACCACTCTGTCCACCTGTGCGGGCTCAGGGCTGAGCCGGGGCAGGACGGCCCGTGGCGACTGTGCTGCGCACAAGCCCCTGTCCACCACTCTGTCCACCTGTGCGGGCTCAGGGCTAAGCCGGGGCAGGACGGCCCGTGGCGACTGTGCTGCGCACAAGCCCCTGTCCACCGCTCTGTCCACCTGTGCAGGCTCAGGGCTGAGCCGGGGCAGGACGGCCCGTGGCGACTGTGCTGCGCACAAGCCCCTGTCCACCGCTCTGTCCACCTGTGCAGGCTCAGGGCTGAGCCGGGGCAGGACGGCCCGTGGCGACTGTGCTGCGCACAAGCCCCTGTCCACCGCTCTGTCCACCTGTGCGGGCTCAGGGCTGAGCCGGGGCAGGACGGCCCGTGGCGACTGTGCCGTGTCCACCGCTCTGTCCACCTGTGCGGGCTCAGGGCTGAGCGGGGCAGGACACTGTGCTGCGCACAAGCCCCTGTCCACCGCTCTGTCCACCTGTGCGGGCTCAGGGCTGAGCCGGGGCAGGACGGCCCGTGGCGACTGTGCTGCGCACAAGCCCCTGTCCACCACTCTGCCCACCTGTGCGGGCTCAGGGCTGAGCCGGGGCAGGACGGCCCGTGGCGACTGTGCTGCGCACAAGCCCCTGTCCACCACTCTGCCCCCTGTGCGGGCTCAGGGCTGAGCCGGGGCAGGATGGCCCGTGGCGACTGTGCTGCGCACAAGCCCCTGTCCACCGCTCTGCCCACCTGTGCGGGCTCAGGGCTGAGCCGGGGCAGGACGGCCCGTGGCGACTGTGCTGCGCACAAGCCCCTGTCCACCACTCTGCCCACCTGTGCGGGCTCAGGGCTGAGCCGGGGCAGGACGGCCCGTGGTGACTGTGCTGCGCACAAGCCCCTGTCCACCACTCTGCCCACCTGTGCGGGCTCAGGGCTGAGCCGGGGCAGGACGGCCCGTGGCGACTGTGCTGTGCACAAGCCCCTGTCCACCGCTCTGTCCACCTGTGCGGGCTCAGGGCTGAGCCGGGGCAGGACGGCCCGTGGCGACTGTGCTGTGCACAAGCCCCTGTCCACCACTCTGTCCACCTGTGCGGGCTCAGGGCTGAGCCGGGGCAGGACGGCCCGTGGTGACTGTGCTGTGCACAAGCCCCTGTCCACCACTCTGTCCACCTGTGCGGGCTCAGGGCTGAGCCGGGGCAGGACGGCCCGTGGCGACTGCCCCCGGCTCAGGTTTGCCGCAGAGCTGCGGCAGCACAAGCCCTGTCCACCATTCGGGTCAGACCAGAAAGACCGCAGGTGTGTTGCTCAGAGTGGCAGACGTGACATTATTAGGAAGGACAGAGAAAGGGGGCCCTCTCAGAGAGGAGAGGCCGGCGTCCTCTCCTGCCCTCCAGTTGCACCGGGGTCTCAGGGAGGTGCGTGGCCTCCTAGAAGAGGGGCTTTCAAAGCGGTGGAGTCTCTTGCTCTCACTCAGTTTCCTGCCCTTGGTTGGTCTGCGCCTTTGACCAGCCTCAGGAGCTTTCCTTGTGAGGGCCTTGACGTCTGGCCCTGGGCGATGGGGCTGTGTCGTCCAGGAGGTGAGGAAGGGGCCAGGCCTCCTGGTGGGACCCTGCAGGGACTCCTCCAGCAGCACCGGGCTTCTGCCCACTCCGTGGCATGGGCAGGGCTCCCACGCGGCTGCGACTCCCCTGGGCAGCACAGCCTGACTCTGCTGCTGGCCTCGCGTCTCTGGCCGCGAGCTGGGACCTGAGACAACGCAAGGAGCAAGAAGAGTCTCGTGCGGGGCAGTCGGTGCCAGGCAGCCGCGCCCAGGCCTCCTGTTGGGCCTCCCTAAGACCCAGGCCCGCGTGTGGGTTCCAAAGGAAGCTCTGCATGGGGCCGCCTGGCGGAGGACTTGGCTGGCCGCCTGCCTTCTGGCGCTTGCCTTGCAGACGGGATGCCCTGAGCCTGGTGGCATCTCCTGACCGCAGTCGCACTGAGGTGGAGTGGTGGTGCTGGAGGCAGAGCCCCACGGGGCCCAGGGCCAGGTTGAGCCTGTGACATGGTCCAGCGGCCCTGCCCCTGCCTCCCAAGCTCTGGTCACCTACCCCAAAGGGAGCTGGTCTTCCGCATGCGGGCCCAGACGTGGGCTCCCGCCGCAGTGTGGCCTGGACTTGTCGGCACCCGCGGGCACGTCCGGCCACCCTGGGCCACCCTGGGCACCACCTCCCCCTCGGCCTGCCGGGTGAGGCCGGCCTCCCGCGCTCAGACTCAGGCTCAGGGCGTCTGTTTCCTTGCCAGCTGCACGGCTACCTGGAGAGCGAGCCGCTCACGCTGCAGCTGTTCATCGGGACGGCCGACGACCGCCTGCTGCGGCCCCACGCCTTCTACCAGGTCCACCGCATCACGGGGAAGACCGTGTCCACCACCAGCCACGAGGCCCTGCTGTGCAACACCAAGGTCCTGGAGGTCCCACTGCTGCCCGAGAACAGCATGAGAGCCACGTAAGCGGCCGCGGCCACCGCCGCTGCGACTGCGCGGCCAGCACACCCCTCGCACGGCCACCGCAGTGGTCAGGCTTTCTAGGGCCTCGGCCCTGTGCGTGGCCACCTGGAAGGAGTCTCCAGCACACAGCCGCGAGCTCCCCCAGGGCCGCCACTCAGCTCCCAGACACGACACCTGCTTGTCTCTGAACCCAGCAGTGCGGGTTAGAGGAAGGTAGCATAGACACTGGAGGAGTGCAGAGGGCCCGTCTGGACATGAGGGACAGGCCTGCTGGCGTGGCCACCTGGCGTGCAGGCAGGCCTGGCTGCACTGCAGGAGGCAGGCCTGGTGGGAGGGCTGAGCGCTCACTCCGGGAGCAGTGACGGTCAGTGCTGTGGCCGCGGCCCCAAACGCACCTCTGTGGACGCAGCAGGCTTCCCCAGGGACTGGCCTTGTCCTGGGGCCCGGGGACAGCGAGTGAACGTGTGAACAGATGGACGCGCAGAGGCGGGTGGCGGTGGGGTGTGCAGTGGGGGACGGAGCAGGCGTGGGGCTCGGCGCCCTGGCTGCAGCTCAGGGCCGCGGCTCTGGCCATGTGCAATGGCAGAGAGCTGGCCACAGAAGGGCGGGCCATCCGGCCCTCAGAGGCACGTGGCAAGGCCACAGGGCAGGAGGGCCTCGGGCATGCCTCGGGCAGTGAGGGGCTTGTGTGGCGAGTTGAGTGGCCGAGCAGAGCGGGGTCGAGGTGGGGGCTGCTGACGCAGGCTTCCTGAGGGTCCTGGTACATCTTTGTGACTCGTGACCCCAAGTCAACACCGAGGGCGGGGCCTCCCGCCGCCTGACCGTGGGGCTCCACAGGTGGCCGCGTGCTGGATCAGATTCCCGGGGTTGCCAGGGTCAGACGGTGTGGAGAGGCTCGTCCGCCACAAGGGGTGTGCGGCTGGACCTGCGGCCCTCCTCGACACGCCCGGCGGCACGCTTGCGCTGCGTGGGTCCTGCGGCCCGCCACCAGGCTCGAGTCCCTGACCTCCTAGCTGGTGGGGAAGGAAGCGCTGGCTTTGCTGCCTGGAGGGTGCAGGGCAGCGGGTGCTGGGCCTCCGTGAGGGTGCTCAGAGCAAGCAGGGTGTTTGAGTCAGGGCTGCAGTGGCCCGGGCCTCGCGTGCTCCCCAGGACAGCTGGGGACACGGGGACGCTGGCGGGGCAAGTCACAAGGCTCTTCCAGGCTGCTCCAGGATGTCTGCTGCGGCAGATGGGGGTCCGAGGCGTCGGGGAAGGTCCCGGCCCGCCTGCACCGGGGTGGCAGGCACGTCCTCTCGGCTGCAGCACATCCCGCCCGCAGGGACGTGTGGATGCCAGGTCCGGCTGCTCTGGGCGAGGGCCCCCGCTGGCCGCCTCTCCGGGGCGGTGGGGCAGGGCTCCCACCAGGAGGGGCAGAGCCCAAGAGCTCACCAGGCCCCGGTGGGCGGGTGGGCGCGGTGGCTGGGCAGTTCACATCCAGGCATCAAGTGACCAAGCAAAGCCGTGGCCTTCTGTCTGGGCAGCATCGACTGCGCTGGGATTCTGAAGCTCAGAAACTCGGACATCGAGCTGCGGAAGGGGGAGACGGACATCGGCAGGAAGAACACCAGGGTGCGGCTGGTCTTCCGAGTGCACGTGCCACAGCCCAGCGGCCGGACGCTGTCCCTGCAGGTCGCTTCGAACCCCATCGAGTGCTGTGAGTAGACCACGGGGCACGTCCTCTGCCTGCCCCTCACCTGGTGTGGACCTGGCGCTCAGCCCGCCGCCGTGGCTGGGGTCGCACGCGGCCCGGGGAACGCCTGCTCCCTGCCGCCCAGACCAGCTCTCCATGGACCGTGGCATCCCACTGAGCTGCAGGCCCTGGGCAGCTGGGCAGTGAGAGCCACCTAGGACCCGGGCTTTCCTGACCCACCGCAGGGCAGAGTAGGGCGGAAACTCAGCCTGGGCCTGTGCGAGGGGCAGGTGCCACACCAGGTCCCTGCACTGCCCGTTCCAGAAACTCGAGGAGAGGTGTGGGCACTGCAGTCCATCTGACTGACCAAGCCTGGATGTGTGTGAGTGCACGTGTGAGCGTGCATGAGTGTGGGGGTTAGTGTGTGAATGTGAGAGTGTGTGTGAGTGTCGTGTGTGAGTGCGTGCGTATGAGTATAAATGTGTGAGTGTGTGCATGTGGGATTGTGCATGAGTGTGGGGGGTTGAGTGTGAGTGTGTGTGAATGTGAAAGTGTGTGTGCATGTGTGTGATTGTGCAAGTATAAGAGTATAAATGTGTGAATGTGTGCATGTGTGCATGAATGTAAGTGTTCATGTGAGAGTGCATGCACGTGTGCCTGTGAGTGTGTATGTGTGCATGTGACGCTGTATGCATGGTGAGTGTGTGTGCATGTGTGAGTATGTGTGTGTGTGAATGTGTGTGTATGCATGTAAGGGTACGTGTATGTGAGTGAGAGTGTGTGTGCATGTGAAGGTGCATGTGTGTGGGGGTGCATGTGTGTGTGTGTGTGTGCATGTGAAGGTGCATGTGTGTGCATGTGAAGGTGCATGTGTGTGCGTGTGTGAGTGTGTATGTGAGTGTGCAGTGCGGGGGATGCAACCCAGGGCTCCACGTGTTAGGCAAACGCTCACCCTAGCCCCGAGCTTAAACGGCACAAACCGTGCAGGACATTCATCTTCCTGGTGCCACAGGCTTTTGTGCCCCTGATCTGTGTGTGGCCCGTGTGCTTCCTGATCTTGGGCACGGTGGTGGCCAGCCAGAGGCAGTGAGGGAGGGCCAGCGGGGTCTCCGGCTGTCCTCTCTGGCTGCTGGATTGACTCTGGTCAGCAGTGAGGTCCGGCCAGCTCTGCACAGAGCCTCTGCACCAGCCTGTCTTCCCAACCCCTGCTCCCTGGAGCCCTGTGGCGTCCCCAGTGGGTCTGGGCTCACAGGGGCAACCAGGTCCGCCCACCCTGGTCCCCACGCCACCTGCTGCCTTCACCTCTGCCCTCGTCACCTAACGGGCAGCCTCCCTGCCAGAGAGCGTCTGCCCATTTGTGCTACTCGACTCCCAGCCCCTCTGCGTGAGGCCTGCTGGGGTCCACTCCTGGCCCCTGCTCATACCTCCAGCCAGCCCGCCCTCCTCTGGGCCCTGGCCCTCGTCCTCCGTCACAGAACGAAGCCTCCCGGCTGCCTGCCCTCTCTCCCAAGCCACCGTGTGGTCCTCCACCTCAGGCCAAGGTCCAGCTCACGGCCCCCTGGTGTCGGGGTCCAGGCCAGCAATGGGGTCAGGTGAAGAGCGCCGGGTCCGAGGGCAGTGTTCTGTTTGTACCCCACACGTAGACTCTGAGAGTCGCAGTGACCGTGGCGGGCTGTCGTTAGAGCAGTGGCCCTCCCTGTGGCGTGGCAAGACCCGCCACAGAGCCCAGGGGCCAGGCGGTCGTCAGACGGCGGTCTCCCTGGGCAGCAGCACCCCTGCCCGGCTCCCGCAGGTGGGGAATGGGGCCTCCCTCACTGTCCTCTCACCCACACAGCCCAGCGCTCGGCCCAGGAGCTGCCCCTCGTGGAGAAGCAGAGCGTGGACAGCTACCCAGTCTGCGGCGGGAAGAAGATGGTGCTGTCGGGCCACAACTTCCTGCAGGACTCCAAGGTCATCTTTGGAGAAGGCTCCAGGTGCGTCCTCAGGCTCAGCCCGGGCCTCCTGCTGGGGGCACCGGGCGTGGGCTCCTGCTGGGCAGGCAAGGCTCCGCCCACACGTACCGTCTGCGCCTGGCGGATGGCCCTGCGTGTCCTGGCGTCCCCGGGGTCTGTCTGCCGGGAGAGGTACGGGGGGACGTCTGGAGACCTGCGGGCTGTCCTCACTAGCTCTGCCGTCAGCACCCTGGGCCTGGGGCAGGGCTTCCCGGGGTCTGCCTGCTGCACCGTGGGTCCTTGTCCTCTGCAGGGGGTGCCGGGCCGAGGCCACTCTGACTGCCGGCCAGAACTTCCCACCCTTCCCCATTGGCCGCGTGCAGTGGAACACCTCCCTGCCGCCCTGGGGGAGCTCTGGGGCCTCTTCGGAGAGGCTGGTGGTAGCAGGTGGGCATGAGTGGGCCAGCCCGCTGGCCTTGGTGGCCACCACGTGGTGCCACACAGCAGAGCCGCTGTTCCTCGGCTTTCGCAGGGGCTGTTGTGCCAAGGCCACGTGTGTGTGGTGTGTGTGAAACCCCGTGCCCTCAGTTCCAGGAGGCCTTGGCCACCCAAGGGAAGTGCGGAACCGTCTGCCTCACACTCGCCCGTGGCCTGTGCTCACGCTGGCCCCGGCCGAGGCGCTGTGGCCTCCGGCGCAGCCCTGAGCCAGGGCGAGGGATCCTACGCAGCATCACCTTCTCCTGGCCACCAGGTCTGTGGCTCTGTGCGGCCTGCCGTGGCCGCTGTCCTGGGGTCAGGAACTCAGCTGTCCCAGGACGGCTGGGTCCCCTCTGGCTGTGGTGGGGGCCTGTGCTCTGGGGCACTGTGTTGGCTGGAAAGGCTGGGCAGGGCTGCTGCTGGCCACAGATGAGGAGCCTGTGTCCATGGACACACAGAAGGAGGAGGAGCCTCGGGTGGTCTCTGAAGATGAGGGTGGGGTGGAGGCCCAGAGGCCTCACCTCCACCAGGTCACAGGCAGAGGCTGTGACTATCTAATGGACTATTTGGAGTGTTGCTTTGGAACTAGGTTCTGTGCTAAGACCAGTCCCTCCTGGGCACCTTGTCCTCTCCCCAGGGCCTTTCCTCAGGACGCCGCCCCATCCAGGCACCCACACAAGGCCAGCAGCTTGGAGGCTTTTACCCTTTTCCCTTTTACCAACTGGGATTTTTGTGAGGGTGGCCAGTCCTGTACTTAGGCTAATCACTGGCAGCCACCAGGGTGTTTGGCCTCCACAATGGGGTCTTGATTTTGTACAGTTTGCAGGAAACTTAAGCACTTCAATCAACACGGGCGTGGCGAGCTCTCGCCTCCAACCTGGCTTGCCTCTGCAATCATGCACGTAATTGAAGAATACCTCTGCAATCCTAGAGAACACCCCGCGAGGTGCGGCGAGGAGGGCCGCACTGCCGGCCCTCTCTGCAGGAGGTCGGCTGTGACGTGCCTCACGCCTCTCTTGCAGGAGCGTGAGACCCAGCGCTCTGCCCTCTGCACGAGGTGTGTGCCAGGTGCCTGCGCTGTCACCAGGCAGGGCTAAGTCAGCCTCTCTTGCAAGGACTTGGGCCACGGGCTTGTGCCTCTGCACCAGAGGGTGCTTTCTAGTGATAAAAGTCAGCGAAGAATGCATCCAAGAAGCCGAGAGGTGGGGTGCAGCCTGTGGCAGTCACCTGAGGGCCACCGGTCGGGTCAGAAAGCTGGCTGGGCTGGGCCCGCCACCTCCAGACACTGCCTGTGCCAGCCGCTCCCCAGAGGACGGCCGTGCCTCTTCAGGCAGCACAGGGAGCGCGCGTGCACGTGAGAGAGAGAGAGAGAGAGAGAGAGAGAGAGAGAGAGAGAGAGCACGCGTTGGCACAACGAGGCTCACTGACGTCCCAGAGAAGTGGAGGTGCCGGAGCCCCACAAGAAGTCGCAATGTGCTCTCCGTTCAGAGAGCGGCCCGAGAGCGGCCGCACGCGGGGCTTCCGGGACCTCCGTGAGTGGCTCCCCGTGGCAGAGCCACTGTCTGTTCTGTGTGGCCTCCTGAGGACAGGCGCGAGGCCCGTCGCGGCTGCGCTGTGTGGAGGCCTCTCCAGGCAGGCTGCCGCACCCTCATCCGCTGGTGGCCGCAGTGGCTAGGCTCAGCTGTGGTTCTGGCCTCAGCACCTCTGTGGCCACCATGACCTGGCAGGAGCTGGGACCAGGACAACTGGCCTCTCCCTCCCAGGGCCTGCCTCCACCAAGGCCTCCCAGCCCTTCCCTGCCTCCAGACGGGCCACCATCTGACAGGGTGGGAGCGTGACGTGCAGCAGAGGAGGTGCCACCCTCCTGGCACAGGCCCAGACCCAGGGCCTCACTGCACCAAGGTCAAGGGGAGACACAGCAGTGGACCCTCGGAGGAGCCACACCTGGCACATTGACCTGAGCTCCCACTAAGGCCCAGACCCATACAGCCTGACCACCTGAAAAACCATGCGTCAGGTCCCAGCCCCAAGCCAACGGAGAGCCCCGACCCCAAGCCAACGGAGAGCCCCGACCCCAAGCCAACGGAGAGCCCCGACCCCAAGCCAACGGAGAGCCCCGGCCCCAAGCCAACGGAGAGCCCCGACCCCAAGCCAACAGACAGCCCCGACTCCAAACCCAACGGAGAGCCCTGACCCCAAGCCAACGGAGAGCCCCTGACCCCAAGCCAACGGAGAGCCCCGACCCCAAGCCAACGGAGACCCCGACCCCAAGCCAACAGACAGCCCCAACTCCAAACCCAACGGAGAGCCCTGACCCCAAGCCAACGGAGAGCCCCGAACCCAAGCCAACAGACAGCCCCAACTCCAAACCCAACGGAGAGCCCTGACCCCAAGCCAACGGAGAGCCCTGACCCCAAGCCAACGGAGAGCCCCGACCCCAAGCCAACGGAGAGCCCCGACCCCAAGCCAACGGAGAGCCCTGACCCCAAGCCAACGGAGAGCCCCGACCCCAAGCCAACGGAGAGCCCCAACTCCAAACCCAACGGAGAGCCCTGACCCCAAGCCAACGGAGAGCCCCGACCCCAAGCCAACAGACAGCCCCAACTCCAAACCCAATGGAGAGCCCTGACCCCAAGCCAACGGAGAGCCCTGACCCCAAGCCAACGGAGAGCCCCGACCCCAACCCAACAGACAGCCCCGACCCCAAGCCAACAGACAGCCCCAACTCCAAACCCAACGGAGAGCCCCGACCCCAAGCCAACGGAGAGCCCTGACCCCAAGCCAACGGAGAGCCCCGACCCCAAGCCAACAGACAGCCCCAACTCCAAACCCAACGGAGAGCCCTGACCCCAAGCCAACGGAGAGCCCCGACCCCCCAACGAGGACCCCAAGCCAATGGAGAGCCCCGACCCCAAGCCAACGGAGAGCCCCGACCCCAAGCCAACGGAGAGCCCTGACCCCAAGCCAATGGAGAGCCCCGACCCCAAGCCAACGGAGAGCCCTGACCCCAAGCCAATGGAGAGCCCCGACCCCAAGCCAACGGAGAGCCCTGACCCCAAGCCAACGGAGAGCCCCGACCCCAAGCCAACGGAGAGCCCCGACCCCAAGCCAACGGAGAGCCCCGACCCCAAGCCAATGGAGAGCCCCGACCCCAAGCCAACGGAGAGCCCTGACCCCAAGCCAACGGAGAGCCCCGACCCCAAGCCAACGGAGAGCCCTGACCCCAAGCCAATGGAGAGCCCCGACCCCAAGCCAACGGAGAGCCCTGACCCCAAGCCAATGGAGAGCCCCGACCCCAAGCCAACGGAGAGCCCCGACCCCAAGCCAACGGAGAGCCCCGACCCCAAGCCAACGGAGAGCCCCGACCCCAAGCCAACGGAGAGCCCTGACCCCAAGCCAACGGAGAGCCCTGACCCCAAGCCAACGGAGAGCCCTGACCCCAAGCCAACGGACAGCCCCGACCCCAAGCCAATGGAGAGCCCCGACCCCAAGCCAACGGAGAGCCCTGACCCCAAGCCAATGGAGAGCCCCGACCCCAAGCCAACGGAGAGCCCTGACCCCAAGCCAATGGAGAGTCCCGACCCCAAGCCAACGGAGAGCCCCGACCCCAAGCCAACGGAGAGCCCCAACCCCAAGCCAATGGAGAGCCCCGACCCCAAGCCAACGGAGAGCCCTGACCCCAAGCCAACGGAGAGCCCCGACCCCAAGCCAACGGAGAGCCCTGACCCCAAGCCAATGGAGAGCCCCGACCCCAAGCCAACGGAGAGCCCTGACCCCAAGCCAATGGAGAGCCCCGACCCCAAGCCAACGGAGAGCCCCGACCCCAAGCCAACGGAGAGCCCCGACCCCAAGCCAATGGAGAGCCCCGACCCCAAGCCAACGGAGAGCCCTGACCCCAAGCCAACGGAGAGCCCTGACCCCAAGCCAACGGAGAGCCCTGACCCCAAGCCAACGGACAGCCCCGACCCCAAGCCAATGGAGAGCCCCGACCCCAAGCCAACGGAGAGCCCCGACCCCAAGCCAACAGACAGCCCCGACCCCAACCCAACAGTCAGCCCCGACCCCAAGCCAATGGAGAGCCCCGACCCCAACCCAACGGACAGCCCCGACCCCAAGCCAATGGAGAGCCCTGACCCCAAGCCAACGGACAGCCCCGACCCCAAGCCAATGGAGAGCCCCGACCCCAAGCCAACGGAGAGCCCCGACCCCAAGCCAACAGACAGCCCCGACCCCAACCCAACAGTCAGCCCGACCCCAAGCCAACGGAGAGCCCCGACCCCAAGCCAATGGAGAGCCCCGACCCCAAGCCAACGGAGAGCCCTGACCCCAAGCCAATGGAGAGCCCCGACCCCAACCCAACGGACAGCCCCGACCCCAAGCCAATGGAGAGCCCCGACCCCAACCCAACGGACAGCCCCGACCCCAAGCCAATGGAGAGCCCCGACCCCTGTCCTCCCCAACAGTTGCTGCCAGCAGCACTTTTCTTTGGTGTCCTGCCTGCTGTCCAGGAGAGGGGCACCTAGTGTGCTCCTAGGTCTGCCTCTTGTGTCCATGGGAAGGTCTTGGTGAGGGATGGACGAGGCTGGACTGCAGCAGGATGATTCTGTGACCTCTCCCACCCTCCTGTGTTTGGCACAGGATGCGCAGGAGGGCACTGGAGGGGCGGCCCACAGGCCCGTGGGTGCCTAGCCCCGTAGTAGGCCTGGACAGGAGGGTCTGCTGTGTGCGTGTGGAGGAGCACCTCCGTCGGCTGCAGAGGGAGGACTAGGAAGACTGCCCTCCGGACCCGGCTGGCCAGCGGGGCTCCTTGGCTGTCCAGGAGCACGGCACATGGGAGAGGCACCCTCTTCCTGCACTGGAAGGCAGTGTGCCCAACAGGGCTGGCACCGGACTCCAGATGGGCCTCAAGCTCTCGCTCAGAGCGGATCTTAGCATGTGTTAACTGTGACCGACCGTCCTGGGGGCTCCCCAAGGTCACGGAGCAGCTGGAAACAGCGCCCCACACTGCGTGGCCCTGACAGGCGTCTCCAGAGTCTGCAGCTGCTCGAGCACAGGCCTAGGAGGGCTCGTCACACAAAGTGTCCCCGCGAGGACAGCCTGGGAGGCGAGCAGGGTGTGCACATGTGTGTCAGTGTGTGTGACGCACGCCTGTGTGGGCGTGGGTGCACCTGTGAGGGACCCTGCGCCTGCGTGGCTCCGAGGACGGCGGGCCTTGGGGACCTCCTCCTCTCCTGCCCTCTGTTGCTGGAGCTGCCCGGCGAGGGGCCTCACGCTGCGTGTGCTCAGCAGTGGACGCGGCAGTGGCCCTTCACACCTGCCCCGGTCTCCGGCCACTGGCCACGGTCAGGGGGCGTCTGCTGTTCACCCGTGTCCCCGAGGGCTTTGGAAAGCACCTCTTCTGCTCCTCTGCCCCTGGAGGGAGCAGGTGGGGCACGTTTGTGCCTCTGCCTCTCACACCTGTGCAAGCACGGGGCGGACCTCACTGGGAGCAGCTCCCAGTCCCCACGTGTGTGGCCACCTAAGCACGGGTGCCAAGTGCCCGCAGCCCCGCTGCGCACTGCGGGCTCCAGGCAGGGGTGTGCCTGGAGGACGCGTCCCGTCGCAGCAGGCTTTTCCTTGCCTTGGCCTCAGAGCCAAGGGACCGTCCTGCGGTCTCCACGCGGACAGTGCTCCAGAGGCTCAGGAAGAAAGGGCCAGGTGGAGTCGCCGGGCCATCAAGCACCTGCCAGGCTCATTTCCGAAGTGACTGGGCCACCTGTCTGGAGTCCTGCTAAGGAGGCAGGCCGTGGACCTCAGGAGACTGGCCAACCAGCTGGCCAGGCACCCGCAGGTGGAGAGCTCCCCACATCTCACCAGGACGGCTGAGCAAGGCTCTGGGCGTGGGGGCCATGCTCGGGCTCCTGTGCCATCGCTCAGTTTCTGCCCTCCCTGCCTGCCCGGCCTTTCAGCCAGCGCTCTGACCCTGGCCCTTCCCAGAGCTGGGCACTGGGACCTCTCCTGGCTGCCGAGACTGACGGGATCTGCAGCATGGAGTGGCCAGGGCCCGGGCCCCACCCAGCAGGACTGGAGACTGCGCCTCGAACGGCAGCCTCCACACATGGAAACAGTGGCTCAGCTCCTGGCCCTGGCGTGTGACCGGCCCCTGGGCTGTGCAGGCGGCCCCTGGCCTGTGGAAGCTGCCTCCGGCCCGCAGGCCTGGCTGTGTGGAAACCTTCCCGGGTGTGGCGGGGAAGCCTGGCGGTGACTCACGCTGCAGGGAATTCCCTAATGATTGGGAACATTTTTGCTTCTGGACTCGGCACGGCTTCCTCCGGAGCTCCAGGGAGCTGCTGATAAGACCAGCACAGAGCCCTTTCAGGACAGCCAGGCCCCGAGCCTGCTACAGAGCATGCCGCAGCCACCCCCAGCAGCCAGTCTTCACAGAGGTGTGGTGGTGACGTGGAGGGAGCTCCTCGTGGCTCCTGGACACGCGTGTGGCCTCCACCTTGCCTCCGCCTCCGTCTGTGCTTGAAACATTCCACGACGCCCACGTTTCTCGCCATAGACGTGTTTGCCTTTGAAAGACTGTCCGGTCCCTCAGAAACCTGAGAGCCGAGGTCCCCTCCCAGTGTGCTGCCTCCTGTGAGGACACAGGCACCCAGAGCGCAGTGCCCCGGTGGCCTTCCGCCTGCCTCCTGGGGTGGGTAGGAAGGCCAGAGGAAGCTGGGGTCTTTGAAGATGGCATGCTGCGTCTCAGGGGCTCCCAGGAGTGTCGTGATGTGTTGTGTGACCTGACGAGGTGTTGTGGCCCTGCTCCTGCGGTGGCCCGCAGGCTCCCCGTGGGCACTTTGACGGGCACCCACAGGCCCACATGGCACAGCAGGCAGGTGTTCGTTTCTCCTGTGTGCCCCTCCGCAGGGCCCACCTGATGCCTGCGCTTTGTCTGACATTTGCCACAGGTTTGGACTGCAGAGCACACTACTGTGGCCGCGCCATGCCACAGGAGGCTGGTGGCACACTGCGGTTCCTGCAGTCCTCAGAGGTGTGACAGGCAATGATGTCTCCCCCTGGGGCTTGGGACGTGCCATGCCCCTGCCTACGCTGCAGTCCCCTCCCCAGCACGGGCTGGCACCTCCTCGGTGGTTCCTGGTGAGACTCCACGGTGCCACAGCTTTGGCCAGGCCCTGCGTCGGGTGGCCACACCCACGCTTCTGGGGCCGACTCGGCTCTGTCGTAAGAAGACTCAGAGGTTGCCTGAAGGGTGCCAAGGAGGCACCGCCCCGTCCTGTGAAGGGGCCTGCAGAGATGCGCACAGGTGGCGCCTGGCCACGCAGGCGCCACGTGCAGGAGCCGCCGGGCGCGCCCTGCGTGGGGGCCGCCAGGGCTTCTTTGCCGGGCTCACTGGCTCTCCGGTGGGAGGCGGGTACCCCAGGCTCCTGCTGTCTTCCAGGAGGGGCAGCTGCAGCTCCCTGAGTGACCCCTGCCCAGGTGCACCTGGTGGGACCCGCACTGGGGCCTCAGGCGTCCCGGGGCCTGGGACGGCCTGGTGCAGTGGGAGGCTCTCAGGGCCGCTGGTGACTCACGTTTCCACCCTTGGCCTCCACCCTCCGCCCACTGCCTTGCCTGGCATGAGGGAGAGCCTATCAATAATGCAGGGCTCGTAGCAGATGCAGCTTCCCCTCGAGAGCGGAGCTCCAGCAGCGTGGAGGGAGGGTGCCCGACAGCCCATCGTGGGGACGGCTTCATTTGGGAGAAGAAAAGCACTGGGAGGAAAAGGGGCCTCTGTGGGGTGGACGTCCGTCAGCTCGAGGTGACCAGCCCAGTTCGTGTGCCCATCGGGCTGGGCACGCACGGCCCGCCAGCTGCATGCCGGCGTCCCTGCGCGGCCCACGCCTGCTGCCAGCTGGACACAATGTGCCCTTTCACTGAGCCTCCAGAGCCTTTTGTTTTTTTAAACATGCAAACGGCCACTAGGCTCAGGTTAAAAATACCACGTGTTCTGCATTTCTGTGCCCGCCGTGGCGGGAGGCCGTACAGAAAGGCTCTTCCTACTCCCCGGCCGGTTCTCTGAGCAGAGGCTGGAACCCCACTGGCTCCAAATTCTGCTCCCAAAACATGGGGGGGCTGGTGGGTCGTGAGCAGGGGCGACGTGGGCTCGGGGCTGGCGGGGTCACCCGTTCCCCTGGGTGGCAGCCTCCGAGGAGCCCAGGCGGGAGCCTTTGGTGCTGGGGCTGAGATGCTGGGGGCCATGGCAGGGGCCAGGCTGGAAGGAGCCCAGGCACAGCGGTGTGGGCTCCCTCGGAATCATGGTGCTGGCGCCTTGGCCAGGCCACTGCAGGCCGCGCCCTGTGAGGGCCAGCCACCCCGGGTGCCCAGAGTGCTACCGTTGACCAGCCCATGCTGGGGCGACTGCTGCCATGGTCTCAGCACAGGTGTCCACCCTCAAGTGACAGCCTTCTTCCTGTCCTTTCTTCCAGATGGCCACCACGTGTGGGAGATGGAGGCGAAGACTGACAGAGACCTGTGCAGACCAGTGAGTATCCCTCAGTCCCCTGGCCGCAGGGCCCAGCGGGCTGCGGTGCCTGTCGTTGAAATGAAGCAGCTCACATAATAGGCAGGAGCAGCGGCAGAACAGTCACTGAACGCTGTGAGACAAGCATGGCACATGCAGGGTGCCAAGCAGAGGTAGGACAGGAGCAGCGACAGACGCCGGCTGGACGCCCGAGGACCCTCACTAGGGAGCCGCTCCTGAGTCAGCTGGGCAGGCTCTGAGGCCCCCAGGAGGGGCGTCTCGCAGGAGCAAGGCGACTCGAGTGCCCCCTCATGGCCACAGCACTGTCACACCAGTGCTGTCCAGTGCTGTCCTGGGAGATGGGTGCCCGGCCCTGCCCATGCATGCCGTGCAGCCTGTGGCTCGTGAGCTTGGCAGCGACTTGCCACCTCTCTGGAGGACACCCTGGCGCTCGGCACCCTCTGGTTTTGAACTCCACTCAGCCGGGACAGCAGCCCTAAGCAGACTGCCCAGATCTGCTCGGCGGATCTGCCAGCGGACAGTGCGTGCGCAGCTGTGGGTCAGTGCATGGTGTGGTCTGTGGCTGATGTCACCAGTCCATCTCCGACCTGCCACGACATGCGGCGTCTGCCCACACCTCCCTCTTCACTGTGGGCTCTTTGCACGAGGCAGTTGCCCGCGAGCGGTCACTGCTTCTCCTAGGGGTCTTGGCCGGCTTCCGTCTGCGTGAGGCTGCGCTCCAGCGTGGTGCTGGTGTGGCGCCCCCAGCCCTCTGCCTTCAACCTGCGCCTCTCCCTGTAAAGTGGGCGTGTGGAGGCCTTGTGCGTGGGCCTTGTCTCAGCTGGTGTGTGGACCACCGACGTCTGAAAGGAGTTTCCACGCAGTTAATCAGCGTCTGCGGTGAGCAGTGCTCTGCCAAGTCCTGGGGGCGTGCGGGCCACATCAGGCCCAGCAGGCAGATTCTGGAAGAAGTCCAAAGGCCTCCCAAGCTCTGTCGCTCGCTGTCCTGGCCACTGCAGGAGTGCCTGAGGCTGTCCCCATCACAGGGGCTGGGGTGGGCTCTGCCTGCCTCCAGGGTGTGGACTTGGACATTAAGTCATTCAGAAACGCCACTTGGGTGAAGAGCTTTCTCACGGCTGTCTGGACACTGGACAGTAGAGTCAGTGAACAGGGACCCTCGGAGGTGTGCCTGGCTGGCCCTGTCGTGGCGAGGTGCCCTTGCTGCCCGCGTGCGTGGGCCCAGGTCACAGGTAGCTTGTCCACACGGTGCCCCACCCACGATGCTTCCTCCACCTGCCCTTGGAGGAGCACGCATTCTGTGAAGAGGTGGTGGATGTCTATTCGAGAACACAGCAAAGGAAGCCCTGTCCTCCTGAGCTCTGACCT